>JAJPUD010011356.1:0-55106 GCA_023553655.1 Myrmecobius fasciatus | reverse complement strand
CTATTTAAATAATTTATTTCCTCTTCTGTTAACCTGGGCAATCTATAATTTTGTATATATCCTTCCATTTCATTTAGATTATGAAATTTATTGGCATAAAGTCGACAAAGTAACTCCTAATTATTACTCTAATTTCCTCTTCATTGAAGGAAAGTTTTCCCTTATCATTTTTGAGACTAACAATTTTGATTTTCCTCTTTCCTTTTTCTAATCAAATTAACTAAAGGCTTATCTATTTTGTTGTTTTTTTTTTCATAAAACCAACTCAATTTTATTTATTAATTCAATAGTTCTCTTATTTTCATTTATTAATCTCCCCTTTTATTTTCAGAATTTCCAATTTGGTATTTAATTGAAGGTTTTTAATTTGCTCTTTTTCTAGCTTGTTTCAAATTGTAAGCCCAATTAATTGATCTTCTCTTTCTGTATTTTATGCAAGTAAGCATCTAGAGATATAAAATTACTGCTTATAATCGCTTTGGCCTTATCCCACAAATTTTGGTATGTTGTCTCATTACTGTATTTCTCCTGAATGAAATTATTTATTGTGTCTATGATTTGCTCTTTCATCCATTCATTCTTTAAAATTAGATTATTTAATTTCCAATTAACTTTTAGTCTATTTTTTCCTGGTCTTATATTTCATGTGATTTTTATTGCATCATGATCTGAAAAAAATGCATTTACTATTTCTGCCTTTCTGCATTTGATTTTGAGGTTTTTATTACCTAACACATGGTCAATTTTTGTATAAGTTCCATGAATAATTGAGAAAAAGGTAAACACTCTTTTGTCTCCATTCAATTTTCTCCAAAGATCTATCATACCTAACTTTTTTAATATTTTGTTTACCGCTCTAACTTCTTTCTTATTTATTTTGTGGCTTGATTAATCTAATTCTGAGAGAGCAAGGTTGAGATCCCCCACTCGTATACTTTTGCTGTCTATTCCTTCTTGCATCTCTCAACTTCTCCTCTAGGAATTTGGATGCTATACCACTTGGGGCATATATGTTTAGTATTAATATTGATTCATTATCAATGGTATCCTTTAGTAAAATGTAGGTTCCTTCCTTATCTCTTTTAATTAGATCTATCTTTGGTTTTACTTGGTCTGAGATCAGGATTGCTACCCCTGCTTTTTTTTTTTTTGTTCACCTGAAGCATAATAGATTCTCCACCGGCCCTTTATGTTCACTCTGTATGTCTCTCTATGTTTTAGATGTCTTTCTTGTAAACAACATATTGTAGGATTCTGGTTTTTAATCCAGTCTGCTATCCGCTTCCCTTTTATGCGAGAGTTCATCCCATTCACATTCACAATCAAAATGTTTCCTGACATCTTATTTACCCAAAGTTTGTTTTTCTTTTTCCTTTCCCCTTTCTCCCTTCCCCCCTCCCCCATATTTTGTTTTTGATGACCACCTCCTTCTAACAGTCCTTTCTGCTTTAGAGTCCCTCCCTCTTTTTTTTACACCTTTTCCCAAATTCTTCTATTTTCCCTTCTATTAGTCTATCCCTTTCTTTTCCTCTTTTCCCTCCTACTTCCTTACAAAGAGGGACAAGTTTTCCTGTGAAACCAAATGTGTCTGATACACTCTTTTAGAGCCCAATCTGATGAGAATAAGAATCATACAATGCTCATTACCCTCCCTTCTTTCCCTTAATTATATTAGGTTTTCTTTGTCTCTTCATGAGATTTTACCTCCTTTTTAAATTTATTTTACCTCCTTTCCTCTCTTTTCTCAGGATGATAGCCTACTATCTCTAGTTTATTTTTCATTTTATCGAAGTAAAATCAAATTATACCCCCCATTCCTTAAGTATACTCATAGTAGAAATATAGTTCTCAAGAGTTCTTTCCTTTTTACCTTTTTATGCTTCTCTTGGGTTCTGTGTTTGGAGGTCAAATTTTTTGTTCAGATCTACTCTTTTCATTAGAAACAGGTGAAATTCACTTATATCATTAAATATCCAACTTCTTACCTGGAAGATAATGCTCATTTTAGCTAACAGCTTATTCTTGGCTGCAATCCAAGTTTCTTTGCCTTTTGGAATATCTGTTTCCAGGCCCTTTGATCCTTTAATGTGTAAACTGACAGATTTGGGGTATTTCTAATTACAGTTCCCTGGTATTTGAATTATTTCTTCCTAGCTGCTTGCAATATCTTTTCCTTTGGTGTGATAGTCTCTTTCAGGAGGTGATTGGTGAATTCTTTCAATGGTCATTTTGCCTTCTGATTCTAAAACATCAGGGCAGTTTTCTTTCATGATTTCCTGGAAGATAGTGTCTAGGTTCTTTTTTTCATCATGGCTTTCAGGAAGTCCAATTATCCTTAGATTGCTTCTCTTAGATCTGTTTTCCAGGTCAGTTGTTTTTCCTAGGAGGTATTTCATATTTTCTTCTATTTTTTTTCATTTTTTTTTGTTTTTGCTTAACTGATTCTTGAAGTCTTATTGATTCATTCACTTCCATTTGTTCAATTCTAATTTTTAATGTACTATTTTTTTCAGTTACCTTTTTAAACTCCCTTTGTAATTGGCCAATTTGTTCATTGCATACTTTTTTCTATTTCACCAATTTTGTTTTTCAGTGAATTGTTGTCTTTTTCATATCTCTTTTGTAGGGCATTATATCCTTCATGCAATGATCTCAATTAATTTCCCCATTTTTCTTCTAACTTTTTTTTTGGAGATTCTTTAATCAGTCTTCCAGGAAAGCCTTGTGAAATGGGGACCAGGTCATGTCTCACTTTGTGGCTTCCTTTGGAGTTGCTTTACCTTTATGAACCTCAGGATCTGAGGTCTGCCCTTCTCTCTCTATCCATAAAAGCTGCCTATGGTGAGAGTTCTTTTCTGTTTTTTATTCATTTTATTCATTTTTAAGCCTGAGGTCTGTTTAAAGCAGGGGAGTGATAGCTGCTTTAAATTGCTGTGGGGCAATTCAGCTGTTTGACTTCTGGTGCTGGACCATCTGTGCTAGGTCCAGTTTTTGCAGTGGGTTACAATCTACCTTTTACAAAAGGCAGATTTGCCAAAGCACCTGCCTGCAAGCAGGGCAGGGTGGCCCAAAACCTCCCTGACACTTCCCAGGTGCTTAGAATCCACGCTGAAAGCCATCCTGCTTTACGCCCTGTCTCTTAGAGCTGCCTTCTGAGCTCAGCAAACTGCCTGACCCCCTGCCTATGTGAAACACACCTGCTCTGGAATTCTTCCAAGGTGGCTTCTTATGGGAATATGTTGCAGTCCAAATATTTGTGGGTTCTTTAACTTAAAAATCTGTTTAGAGGCTTAATCTGCTGTTGGTTTGAGAAAAGGTCAAAGGAGGTCACAGAGAGTCCTGTCTTGATTCTGCCAACTTGGCTCCACCCACCAATACAGTCATTTTTAAAGAAAACATTTCTAAAATAAATGTGCCAAATTTTCTTTCACAGTGTCATATCTGTATTAAGAATACTAATTTAACAAGGTTATGGATTTTATTTTTCAGGTCCTTAGAAGACTATTTATTGTTGCAGATTCTACTGAGTGAATAGACATCTTTAAGAATCAAATTTGCTACTAGAGAGTGAATAAGAGAATACATTGAAAAATGGAATTCAATATTTTCCCTATATTCTTATAATGTGAATTGTTGGTAAGCAAAATAAAGTAAAGTAATCTTCAATAAGATTCAGAGATAAAAATATTTTATACTCATTTTCCTTTTGTGTGGTATCAAGATATTGAGACATCTATAATCCTACACCCAATCTTAACCAAAAGGCCAAGAAGCAATGTCATATATAATCCTACAACTAAATACTCACCCATGAAGTCAAGAGTTTGAGGTTGAGTAGAAGATTTAGAATAGGTAACTAAAATAATTGTAACTATAGATAACAGGAAAATTATAGTTTCATGGCAACATGATTTTTTTTCCCACTCAACTATTTTAAGGGTATGAGATTCAAGAGTTTAAAGTACTCATTAATCTTGACAGAGACAATATTATTTTATTTTGTTTTAGGAATCACAGAATTTATTGTCATTTTAAAAATACAAACATTTCCTGATTTCTCTCTTCCAAAAAATCAAAACAAAGGAAAACACTCACATCCACAAAAATGGGATAGGTAAGCAATTGTCTGTGAGGGTTAAGGGAAAGAAAAAAATCAACTATGACTCTAAAATTTCAAAATTGATGGATTTGGAGGCTCATAGCATTACATGGTTTTAGGATTCAATTATTGAGGTACTTAAAAATATTCAGTGAGTTCATGTAAAAATTATATAAATGAGGAAAAAGGAAGGGAATTTGAAAAAAGGGAATATTAATAATTGAGAGAATAAAGATTTTGTAGAGAAAGGAAAATCAAAATGAAGCTTCAGATGGCATTAAGGATATTAAGTATGTAAATGCATTCCAAGAATGAGGAATAGCTTGTGGAAAAACATGGAGCCAGAAGATTAAATGTCAGATTATGGAAACAATAGTCTATTTTGATCAGAATGTAGAATGTCAAAGAGGGATAATGAAAATGATATTGAAAAAAAGTAGGCTGGAACTAGATTGTTTTAAATATCAACCTGAAGAAAAAATAAAGACAATAGAGAAAATAATTATTCACTGAAAATATTAAGGACTAAAGAATGATATGACATACTTCAGGTATATGGAAGTTGATCAGATATATGGAAAATGATAGCAGAGGGGTGAGACTTAAATCTGGGAAATCACTTAGGAAGCCATTTCTGTGATCCACGTAACTGGTGATGAGATCCCAAGCTAAGATAGTAACCATTTAAGCAAAAGGAAAGGAAAAGGCATGAGAAACAAATCATTTTAAATCTGAGTGATGAGGAAGAAAGAAGAGTTAAGGATAATCCTGTGGTTGTAAACCTAGGTGACTGAAGGGATGGCTGAGCCCTGAACTGGAATAAAGAAATTTGAATGAGGTAGAAGGATTATAGAGATGAATAAATGCCCATTTTGGACATTTTGAATTCAAGTTGCCAATGTACCATTACAAGCAGTTAGTAATGTGGGGATAGAGTTCAAGAGAGAGATTTGGACTGCATATACAGAGTTAGAAGACATCTAAAATTGAAACAACTTAAATCCATACAAGGAGAGAAGCACACTTATTGAACAAATATATAAAAAATAGAATAACTGTGTTTTTATTTTCTATTTTTGGTCATAGTCATATTTTTTTCCTGAGGCCATTGGGGTTAAGTGACTTGCCCAAGGTCACCCAGGGAGGAAGTGTTAAGTGTCTGAGGACAGATTTGAATTCAGGTTCTCCTGACTTCAAGGCTGGTACTCTATCCACTGTGCCATCTAGCTGCCCTGGTCATAGTCATATTGAACAAGTATCCCTATGATATGATGCTGTGCAATGATTGATTCTAGTCAAATTAATACCCCCCATTTTTAAAGAAGGTTATTTACTTTTATTTTAAAATGGGAATCTAATAGTAGAGCTTCATGATTTATTGAGGGATTCCAAAAGGGATTTTTATATTTTTGCCTGGTATTTTTTGAAGTTGTCTTTAATGTTAAATGAAAGCACGATCAAAGAAGACCTGGATTTCTCCAGGCAGAACTATACTTCACTCCTAATCCATTTCAATCTAGTCTAGCCTATTAAGCCTGACAGAGAAGTCTAGGTATTAGCTGCTAATTAAACAGCAGTGTCTTCCAAATATAAAATGTTATAACTTGGAATCCCACACCCATTAAAGGCTTCAGACCTTCTTTGAATCATCAAGTTGTAATCTTTTGTGACATACATATTTTCAGAAATGCTCTACAATGTCACAGAAACTTTACTATTCTCCAATGTTTGTACTGAGAATACAGATGCTGAATGACAAATATTTAAAGGGAAGATAAAAACTGGCTCATAAATGTTCATATTGTATTTAGCACAATTGTGATGATTCCCAAAATTCATTAGGTATTAAGAAATACACCTTTCTCTCTGTCTCTCTGTCTCTCTCATCTCTGTCTCTGTCTCTGTCTCTGTCTCTCTGTCTCTGTCTCTCTGTTTCTGTCTCTCTGTCTCTCTCTGTCTCTGTATCTCTCTGTCTCTGTCTCTGTCTCTGTCTCTCTCTCTCTGACTTTGAGTTAAAACCAGAGCAGTATAATAATTTAGGGACTATTTAATTTAAAAGAAGGATGGGGAAAAATACCAAAACCTTGCCTGAGATCCTTATAGGCTAGGAAAAGATGTATTTGCTAAAAACTGGAAATAGAATCCATAGTTACAACCCAAATACCAGAATGATATTGTTAGAAATATAAAAAAAAACATATTATTATTGTTGTTGTGGACAGGAATGATTGAGGAGAGAGGGAAACTTCTTGGCTTTCCTTTAATTGGAAATATCCTAACAATCTTTTTCAGGTGCAATGACTCATTCTCTTTGAAGGGAAAACATTTTTTGTGTAAGGTCAGCCTATACTGAAGTATGAAGTGCTTTTGAAGAATAAAGTGCTCTTCTAATGTGGACAAAACATCAAAATATTTAGTGGACAAAATTTATATTCTAAACCAAACTTCTAATAAGTCTGTCTGAGATATTAGCATGTTATACATAAAAAGAAAACCAAACATTCATTAGAGTACCTGACTCATCTTCTATTTGTCTTTTACCATGTGGTAATTATCTTGTATTAAGTTTTCCCTTCCTTAAAAAATGTGAATAAAAAAAATCCAATTTTATAAGGTGTGCATCTTTCTGGTCCATGCAAATAAATAGGTCTGTGTTAGTGTTTTTAAAGAAAAAAATGTAACAAGTAGAGAGTGCGGCAACAGAAGCATATGAGCAAGTTTATTAACATTTATTTTGGTTGTCCTTTACTTCTTGGTTTCAAGAACACTGCATTTACTTAAATGAGGAAACCTGGTCAAGGAAGCTTTCTCCATGTTATCACAGGCTCTTTTAAATCAGTTTGACAGGCAGGATACTCTGCAGTTCAAGTCCAAGACCCTTAATTCCAAGCTTTTGAATCATAGCAGTGAATGATTATGCTCATACTTTCTACCCACCTGCCTAATACTAACTGAAAATTCTTCCTTCTACTTTTTTTGGGTAACAAACCTTATTTGAAAGCTATATAACTTTTTTTTTCCTATTACCTTCAGATACAAAGTTATTGTTCTTAGCACCAGAAATTGAGTAACTATGGGATGAGGCAAGCTACCAAAGACTGAGATGGAGATGCTGCTAGATTGCCTGGGGATGTTGGAGAGAGCCCACAACTTTGTGCAACTTTGCTTCTCTTACGTTCAATTCACAATGAGTTAAGACATCAACCTGTGATATAATTTGTCCTCTTCAAAAATTATGTACAAATAACAATATCAACATTTGACTGATTAGTATCTTAATATATTTGCCAAAACTACACATGTATAACATATCTAATTATTTGCCTTCTCAAGGCAAAACTTCTCAAGGTTATGGGGAAGGGAAGAGGAAAAAATTTGGAATTCAAAGTTTTTAAACAAATATTAAAAATTGTTTTTACATGTAACTGAGGAAAAAGAAAATGCCAAATAAATTTAATTAAAAATATTAAAACAAAATAAAAATGCTTACCAGAATCCACATGAATAGTTTTATAACAAGCAATGATAATTATCATTTATATGGTAGTTTAAATTGTGCAAAGTACCTTATTCACATTATTTAATTTGTACCTTATAACAAACCTATAATGTTGATGTTCCAAATACTTTGAGCTGCACATTTTACATTCTACACGCTAATAAGCCTGCCTAAGATATTAGTATGTTATGCACAGAAAGAAAACCAAACATTCATTACAAATTTTACAGATGAGGAACTAAGCCTCAGAGAGATCAGATGACTTGATCATTATCAGTGTAGCACCACACAGATCTGTGGCAGCCTTGCTAGGCAGAATCTGTGGCATGCTTTGAAGTGATGTGGGCTAAAGAATGGTTTGGTTACCTGGGAGATGTTTAAGCAAGTCACAAATTCCTTGGAGCACAGTTTCTCCATCTTTAAAATGAGCAAAATGACTAAATACCCTATAAGGTTCCTTGCAGACAGCTAATAGAGTCAAAGGCCAATAGAAGGATCAGAAATAAAGGAAAGAGAAGAGCCTAAATTGTTCTCCTGATTTTGCTGGCTCTATAATTGAGGGTGGTTGTTAGTAACCTAGTGCAAAAGACTATGATTATACTAATAACTAACATTTATATAGTATTTAAAGGTTTGCATTGTACTTTGCATATGTCACTATATCAGTGATCCTGTGAGGGAGGTACCATCATTCATCATTTTACAGATGAGAAAAATTGAGGAACACAAATATTAAGTTGCTTTTTTGAATAATTTAAAAGATAATATGGTTGGATAGGATTTGAACCCATATCTTCCTTTTTTTTCAATTAGTTAGCCTCTTCTAAAGAAGAGATTATTTAGATGCTTTACTCCAACAGATGGTATCAGAGAGCAACTAACAGAGAAACATTATAGTCAAGACCAGCAGATGGGTTACAGAGAGCAGCTCATATGGATATGAGTGGAAAACAGGAACATTCATCGAGGGGGGTATTCATTAAGAGTCATTAAGCATTGAATAACAGAAAAAAAGAGAAAATAGTACATAGAGACCAGACTTCTGTTGAGAAAATAACTCAGTGAAAGACATCACCAAAAGAGATTTATGATCCTCACACAAACAATATAACTTTTTTATTTCTATTTGTATGTCCCAACCACATATATTCCCTAAACATATCCATGGTATGTATGGGAAAAGTCTGTTTTGATTTATCTGCTGTATTTTAAAATTAATTATCTTTAGCTTTGAATTAATTAAAAAAGACTATATGCAGTAGAAGTTCCCAAATATTTTTAAGTTATATTTAGAAGGTATGCAGAAATAATAAGTGATTTCTATTATAAAATTACCATTAAATATAAATTATAAAATCATTAATACCTACTGCATTCATTATAATCGACACAATACCAAAACAATCAGCTAAAAAGTAAATTTCTCTATCAGCAAAATGCTTTCTATAGGATGCTAAAGAAATGATTTGGTTGATTGTTTTCATTGAATTTTCTAAACTGACACATTGTTGTGATTTAGTGTAGACAGAATTTGGTCTTTTTATTCTTAAGTGTGGTACACATAGGATAAACACATGTTGTTTAGTCGATTTCCTGAATCTTACTGACTCTATTTGGAGTTTTCTTGACAAACAGTTGTGGTTTGTCATTTCCTTCTCCAGCTCATTTTACAAATGAATAAACAGGCAAACAGGGTGAAGTGATTTGCCCAGGGTCACACAGGTAATAAGTGGTTGAGTTTGGATTTGAATTCATGAAGATCAGTCTTCCTGACTCCAAGCTTGACACTCTATAGATTGTGGCATTCAGCTTCCCATTGATTATATAGTACATACTTAATACTGAGTTTTAATTTTACTGTATCAAATTTTAGATAAATCTGAAATATGATCCTCTTTTTTATTTTGATTAGACATCTCAACATGAATAATATCTCATCCTGTTCTTTAACATAAAGCCACTTTTCAGAAATACAGAGCATAATTCATAATAGAAAGTACAGTTTCTGTTTGAACTCATATCCCTTCTTAAGCCCTCACTTTTTAGAGTTTACAATAGTTGTAAAAATTAAAAATTGAAAAGTGTCAAGTTAATTCATATTGAAAGATGAGATCTGAAAAAGACAACATACTTGCCCTCTTGCCCTTATTTCCCTTATTCTTCTAGTCAGAAGCATAGAGTATGCTCTGGAGTAATTTGTTTGCTCTTATGTAGAAGGAAAATAATCCCCATTGTCATACACTAATACTATTCTTAAAGGGACCTTCTCTTGTTAGAAGCCAAAGGATGAAAGGAAGATAAACTGGAGTAGTATAGTTACTTAGTTTTCCTATTTACAATGACTCAATAAAGATCCAGAAATTAGTGCTTAATAATCTCATTTGGTGAGGTTGTATAGGATGCTAACTTTAAAATATTTATTCAATTAAATGAAGCATATATGTCTTTAAAATGGCAGAACCTCTAGTTGTTAGAAAACTTCTTTGGTAATTCATCTCAATGAGTACATTAAATAGCCTTTTAGTTTCAGTGAAGAAATAAGAGCTGATAAAAACAAATGTCAAAATAAAACACCTAATACATTTAAAAACTTTTTAGCTGCTATCTTCCAAACAGGAAGCAATACATAATGTATATGTGAGCTTGTCTCAGATGTGAAGGGCCTGAGTTCAAGTCCTGCTTTTGACATATATAAGCTTTGCTTAATTAGCTTCTTCAATTATTCTATTCAAGAATAAGCAACTCCCTAACGCTATCAGTTACAAAAAAGTTGTGGATCCGTGTTTGTAGAAGAAATTATTCTGCACATAAGAGAACCATTTCTTGGCCCTAATGTTATCCTCTTAAGGCAGTAATTTGAAGAGGTAACTTTGTTGAACAGGGAGCACTTAAACAAATAAATCCCTCTCCCCCCTCCCCAGCCCACCTCCAAAATGAAGCAAAGCAAAAATTAATTATTTCAGTGTTGGGGTGCGGAGAGGGAACTGCCTCATTGATTAGAGTACAAGACCTTCCAGGATTCAGAAAAATGGTTTGATGAGTTTTTATGGCCAAAATAATCACTTTTCTACTCACACAACTACCACCCTAGTACAAGTTCACATCACCTCATGCCCAGGATATTGCAATAGCCTACTGGTTAATCTTCTTCCTTCATTTCTTTACTCTATTCTAACACATCTTCCATTACCTGCCAATTTTCTTCTTAAAGTACAGGTCTCATCATGTCCACTCCCTACTCAACAAACTTAAGTGGCTTCAGGGCTTCTTTTTACTTCCAGAACCAAATATAAAATATGTTGGCATTTTAAATCTTTCCCAAATTGGCCCCTTGTACATTTCCAGTCTTATTTTACACTACTAGCTTTTGAATACTTTTGTACAGTTCCTTGCATAAGACTATCTCCTGATGAGGATCAGAGAACTTAATGACTTGCCCAAAATCATATAGGTAGCCAATAATAGAGTTAAGACAATTTTATGTGTTAATGCCTATGTGGGACTCCCTTCTCTTACGATGAGAAAGGATGCATAAATCTAATTAATATAATTTGGACAAGGAGTTTTAAGCTAGATCCAAATATATTTCTCATCATTTCTTTAACTGGAATAGATCTTGTATTTGATTTTTAGAATGTCATGAGCCACAACTCCATTGAATAAATGAATTAATTACTTTTCACTGGTTGTCACTACTTCCAGGAGTACTATTCCCCCTCACCTATACTTTCTGGTTTTCTTGTTTTCCATCAGGACTGATCAGCCTCCATTCTTTAGATCAGAATTTCCTCAACTATTTCACTTGTGATGCCTTTTCACCTGAGAAATTTTTACTCCAGGTATCTAGACATATAAAATAGGTATATAAATCAAACATTTAATGATAATAAATAATCAACCTAGTGCCTTACCTCTGAGATGAGCTTTCATCCCTACATAATTTGTTGATATTCAGTTGCATGTATATTCCAGTCCCTTCCCCTATTCAAATATGAGATACCAAATGGGAGGCACGCATTTATTTGCCTTGTCTTGTATCCATAGTACCTAGCATAAAACATAGCACACGGTAAATGTTTAATGCTTGCTGACTCACTGATTTAAACGGAATGGTTTAAACTTGCTTATAGAACACATTAAACAAAAATTACATTTAAAAGGAAGATTTACAGAATAATTTTTTGAGAAAAATGTATCAATGAAGTATTTTGAGAGAAAAGAATGAGATTATATTCAGGCTAGCTCAAAATAACCAAAAGAGAATTGAAAGTTTCTGTTGTGCAATGAATAAGACTGAGTAAATTATTAGAAACTAATGGTCTTGGTCTTTGCCCCTTAGGGAGAAGTTGACATCTGGATGATTAGAAACACTAAATCTTTCAGTGCTATCTACTCTGTGAGACTTTAATATGTCAGTTCAATGAATAAAGGTCCAAAGATAAAATTATTCTTTTTCTCAAAATGGAAATAAATAGAAAAGAACCAAAAATATCAAGATTTTTCTGAAATGTGTAACTTTTATCAAGGGGTAGGGAAGAAAAAAGGTGGGTGAAAGTAAATTCCTTGTCCTTATTGATTATATAAAAAACACCAACATTTTCATGTGCATATAATTCATAGAATGAAAACCTTTCTTCTCAGAATGTTTTATGTTCAAAGTTTTCATAGGATCATATATTTAGATCTTAGTTAACTGGTCCAATCCCCTGATTTTATATAAGAAGAAAATGAAGACCAGAGGAATTAATGATTTACCCCAAATAGTATGTTGTAAGAAAGTCAAAACAATTTAATGTGCTAATGCCTACTCTGTTGGGCTCCTTTCTCTCAGGACTGAAAATGAGGGATAAGTTTAGCTGATATAATTTGGACATGGAGATTTAGGCTAGGTGCAAACACATTTCTCATCAGTTCTTTAATTGTGATAAACTTTGTATTTGACCCTTATAATGTTATGATCCACTGCTCCCTTGAATGAATGAAATTTAAAAAAAATTAAGTACTTATTATGTACAGTCTTATACTGAATTCTATAAACATAAAAAGAAAAAAATATGAAACATCATCTGTTTTAATAGAGTAGCAAAATATGAAAGAGGATTTAGTTACAGGATATATGGAAAATGCTGAGAGATCGCTGGGCCATGGTAGAAGGTCTTTATGGGATGAGGGAAAGTGAGTCAGTGGAGGATGACAAATCCTGGTAATCCTTAGAGTTCAATAACCACATGACAACTACTAATAGACATTAGAATGAAAGTGGTAAACCTTGAATCATCTATGAAAAAGCTGAATTTGCTTCTGTGGTAATATAAGGGAAGAAGCCTTAGAATCGCCTTCTCTGGGTTCAGTTATGCAGCTATAGCATCACTCTTGGTCTAAAACAGTATTTCATTAACATATGCCTCCAATCCCTCTCATGATAATCTTCTTTCTTACAAGCATGTCCATTGAATTTTCTCACCAAATATTCTTCTATAATGAAGTTCAGTACAAAAAAAATTAGAAGATAAAACAACCTTTCCATTTTTGCTCAGTCATTTTTTTTTCAGTCATATACCACTCTGCATGACTCCATTTTAGATTTTCGTGGCAAAGATGGAATAGTTTGCCATTTCCTTCTCCAGTTTATTTTACTGATGAGGAAACCAAGGTAGACAGGGTTAAGTGATTTACTCTGGGTTAAATAACTTGTAGGTCATCTGAGGCCCAATTTAAACTCAGGTCTTGCTGAATTCTAGAATGAAACATTGGAGCAATCAACTGCTTCTCCCTTCAATTGGCTCACTTCAGCCTAGGTATGGTTGCCTTCCAAGGCTCTTAGCATGGCAGTTTTGAAACCATAGAAGTACCATTTGTGGGAAGCATCAAGGACAATGTGAATTCTCTTCCCTGTGGATTCTGTTTCTATTTCCATGAGTTTTCCAGGTTTTCTACCTTCTTTCTTGAAAGGGTTCTTTTTAAATTTTGACTGAAATAGTTAGTGGTTTTAATCAGTCATATTTTGGTAAGAAGTTTGTCTCATCAGAAGCAAGTAGGGACAAATTCCTATTGACTGGGGCTAGGAAATGCATACATAGTAGAAAAAAGGTTTTATATTACAATGTTAAAAATTCAACATTCAAACATAGAACTTGTGAAAAAGTTGCTTCCACAAAGTAAAACCTGATCAAAGTTTAGTTACTCATTCAATGTATAAGAGGAATATGTCATTGTCATGAAAACACATAAATAATTCTAACCATACCAATATTGAAAATTGACTTGAATTTTTTGTTGTTCCATGGTTAGTCAGGTTTCTAGTGGGTGCCAGGCATATAACACTTGGCACCAAATAATAGAATTCATTGGCTTTCTGCTTTTATCTCAAATGGAAATAAACACTCATGAATGATGTGCAACCAGAAAGTGACCTAAACTTTTTGTGGCATAACAATGAGTGATTTACAAAACTATTGGCTAAGTGATAAATTTTTATTGTTTTCTCCCATATCTGCAATATTCTCCCTCTTGCACTTTGTCTAATTTCTCTAGAATCCTTCAAGATTCAGTTTAATTCCTAGCTAAACTCATTTCCTAATGCCTGCTCTTCTTCCCCCATCTAGTGCCCTTCCTATGGTTATTTTCCATTTGCATGAAATATGTCTTGTATATATGGTGATTTTATCTTGTTTCCCCAACTAGAATGTAAACTCCTTGAAGTCAAGATTTTTGTTTTTGCTTTTTTGTGTGTGTCCCCAGTGCTAATTCCTGTCATATAATATGTACATAATTAGGTACATAACATGTACCTAATAAATGTTGATTAACTGTCTCTTATGTGTTGGTTGTTGTCCTTTGTGTCTGAAAAGGACCAAAATGATATCACTTTGTTGGAATCAAGGTACAATATGAGTAATTATGACTGATTGGAACAAAATGATCTCAGAATGCTCTATCACAAATCAAACACAAATATTCCATATCAACATTTGGAGTGGAGATGTCTATAAATTTTCACAACTCATGCTTCTTTAAAGCTATTGCAATTCTGCTTTGCTCATAAAGCATAGAGCCTTCTTTAAAAAGGGTATGTGATGCTGGGAAGTCCTTTGATAGCATCTCCCATGCCATGCAAACAACTGCAAAACTTTTCACAGAGAT
This sequence comes from Myrmecobius fasciatus, assembly GCA_023553655.1. Lineage (NCBI taxonomy): Eukaryota > Metazoa > Chordata > Mammalia > Dasyuromorphia > Myrmecobiidae > Myrmecobius > Myrmecobius fasciatus. The sequence continues at coordinate 40,365 of JAJPUD010011356.1, read as the reverse complement.
CTTGAGAGTATCATTGTATCACTTTTTCTTATCAGCATATGAGTGCCTTTCTTGCATGAATTCTCTACAAATAGTTTTTTTTATGCAAATGTATATTTGCCATTGAAATAATGTGGCCATCCCATCAGAGTTGTGCTCTTGGCTGTAGAGTTTGTATGCTTGGCTCTTTAGCTCAAGAAAGGACCTCAGTGTCTGGTGTCTTTTCTTGCTAGGTTTAGAGCTTTAGATCATCATGATGTTTTTCAACACATAGGTTCCATAGACATACAACAATGAGGTCAGCACAATGACTCTGTAGACCTTCAGTTTGGTAGGTAGTCTTATACCTCTTGTTTTTATATTTTCTTTTGGAGACTCTCAAACATTGAACTAGATCTAGCAATATGTGCATCAACCTCATCACATTAGTGAACTTATGTACAATATTCAAATTTCTCCATTTGTTATAACCAATGGTTCCATATATGGATGTTGTGGTGCTAGCTGGTAGAGAACCTTTGTTTTCTTAGTATTATTATGCCAAAATTAATATAATCAGTAGAGGATCAATCCATATTTTGTTGCACCTTCAGGGGCTACGTTGAGTACAGAGTCAAAAAATCATGCACCAACTCTTCTTTCACTTTAGTCTCAGCTTCTGGCTAAGTTAAATAAATTTACTACCAGTGAGGTAGTTGATCTTGATGCCATATTCATCTTCACTGAAGGACTCTAACAACATCACTGCAAACATCTTATATGTATAAACAGGAAGATAGGGAGAGCTATCATCTCCCACTCCCTATAGGATTGTTCTATGTTCCCCAATTCAGAAAATTTGGTGATTAAATGGCCCAGAGAAGTACCTTTATTCATATAGATAGAGATCTAGACAGGGTTAACAAATTACTGGCACTCAAGGATATCCACACCATCTTTACTCATGTGCTACTGCCATTAGTATAGATGTCTGTTTATACATGCATGTGTATGTGTATATACACAGATACATATTTATGTGGATATGCATGTATATACATATACATATATATAAACATATATAAATTTCTTCTCCTTCAAGAGAATGTAAATGATTGAAGGTAGGGTTTTTTTTTTTTCTTTGTATCTCTTGTGCTAGTTCTTGGTACAATGACTGGCAAAGAACAATCAATAAAGGCTTATTGAATTGAATTGACTCATCTTCCAGGAATCCTAAATTTTAATTTGTAACACATTTCCCAGACAAAAAGGTAGTAGTTCAAAAGAGTTGAAATGACATTTTAAATTCTATTCTTTATGGGTTAAATTAAGTTTTGTAGGACTTGGAATGAAATCAGTTTTTTTTTCAATTGTAAACTGTCTATGAAATACTTTTTGGATTAAGGAAATGTGCACAATGAAGATTACCTCAATTTGGATGGGAGAAGGGAGGAAATACCTGGTAAAATATATAGAAATAAACACAATCTTTTCATAAACATGTGATTAATGTGAAAAATAAGAATTCCAAATTCTGATGGATGGGAAGCAAGGTTTAAGAAAGTTGGAAGAAAAAATTTAATGATATATGTGAAGTAAGTATTCAATGAAGGTAGGAAGGAAGCCAGTTTCAAAAAGATCTTCTTTACTTGTTGTAAGAAGAAAAAGTCTTTTGTTATGTGAACTCAAGATCCCCAGGATTGTGGTTCTGTGCTATGTGCAGCTATCTCTTAGCTGTTTGCCTATGACATTGGACCTGAACTTGGATTTAACCCGCGACTTGTGTTGCTTAAGGGAGAAAACATACTCTGGCATCTCAGGATCTTCATCATCTTCAGTTCTTTTGACCAGCCACTAACTCATACATAATGATCCCTGTGGAATGCACATTGACTTAGAAAGTCACACATTAACATTATCTATGCTTTATTTTATTTTTATTTATTTTGTTAAATATTTTCCAATTACATTAGAATCTGGTTTGGGTAATACTTGGGAATGTTATAGACTTCCTGTAGCCTCAGAATGTTTGACAACTTTAGTTTTGACCAATGGCTTTTTAGTCAAGCATTTTGACTTTTTCATTGATATGATCAATAGGCACTTCTAGTCAACATCTCTCAAGGCTGGCTCCATTCAGAAAATAAGCTTATTTATAATGAAATATTTGTTGTAATGAATCATAGTCAAGAAGGGTATTGCCTTCTATTAGCTACCTCCCAAGACAGCCCATTCCACATATGAATACCTCTAATTGTATAATAATGTTCCTGTTACATAGAGCTTCAATGTGTCTTTCTACAACTCATCTTGTTTTAGATCTACCATTTGCAACTAACCAGAAAAATTTTAATTCCTCTTTTTTCTTGAAATATCTGGAAATAGCAATGCTATACCTCTAAGTGATCTTTTCTTCATTTCTAATATTTTCAATTTCTTCAGGTGATACTTAGTTTGATCTTGAGATTGTTCACAATTCAAGTAATCTTTTCAATCTCAGTTTCCAATGAGGAAAATCTTTTAAACCTTTTTTCTTACGGTTATATTGTTGCTAACATCAATAGTGTGAGTCAACTGATATATTTTCAGTGTGAGCATTTTATCCTGGCTTTTGGCAAATGCTACAAATCAGTACTTGCAATTGTACAAATCAGTGCTCGATTTATTATTGTCAACTGTCTAAACTTAAGTGATGGAAAAATATTAATAATCCCGACAGATTTAACAGTATCTAATATGTACTGATTATAAATCTAGACACATGCTACTCTAATTTCTCCCTCTGACCTCCAACAGATTTATATTCCAGCTTGTTTTCCAGCTTGTAAAGAAAATATATTTACTTTTTTCTTTGGTCATTGGCCCCAGTATCCATTTCTAGTCTTATAAAATTTCTTTCCCTTTGATTTAGACTTTTGGTGATCTCAACATCCTCAATGATCTCAATGATCTGACTTCTAGAAGCATTGTTTCTCTTCTCTCCTCCCCTCCCCTCCCCTCCCCTCCCCTCACCTCCCTTCCCCTCTCCTCCCCTCTTTTCTCCTCTCTTCTCTTTTCCATTCATGAGTCCCATTTTACTAAATCTCATTGATATCCTTTGAGATCAATTTTATCTCCTTACTTTGTACTTACCCTTTGTGCCCTTTTGTACAGATGTAGGAACCTACAATTCCATTACTTACAGCTTCCTTGGCTTTTTATCTTTTTGTGAAATGCTGGGCATTTTTACTGCTCATGTTGTGTCAAGTTTCCCTGTCTCAGTTTCCCTGAGTTGCAGTATCAGTCTCCCTCAGTTGCTGTTTCAATTTCCCTTAATTGCTCTGTCCCAGAATAGCAATCCCCACTTCCTGACCTTCAGAAATAATTGAACTCACATTCCAAAGGCGTTATGAAACCTCCAGGTGGCCAGTCTCGACATCCCCCTTATCTGTATGACCCAGACTAGTAGTCTTCTTTGCCAAGGCATCCCTCACTCCCTACCTGTCAGAATTGAATTGATAGTTTCTTTTGAACCCCTGATATTTCTCAGCTGTTCCCATGAGTTCTTTGTCTCCCTGAGCTGTAGAACCTATATAATGTTTGAAGTCCCTTAATGGGGCTGCTGAATACTTTGTATTATTCAGTCGGCTGACATGACTGTCGGCCTAAGTCTCTGGCCTGTACTGTGTGCTTTGAGACATGAGTCCCACCAGTCCTGATCCATAGCTATGGATTCTGAACTCTCAGTTAACATCAATAAAGCATTACCTAATTTCTACTGTGTGATACTGCCTCAGTTTCTCCCTGAGCATTACACTTATAGAAATAATTCTTCATAAACAGTTGCCTATAATCTCAGGATACATACCAGAAAGTTTTATCTCTTTGACTCCCTCTTTAATTTAAAGTTCTTTGATTAAATTTGCAAAACTTGCCATTATGCTTTTACAAATCAGTTCTTGTTAGATATTCTTCATCCTTACTCAGGAGCCTATACTTTCTATATTCTAATACCAATAACAGCAACTTTCTCTGCTGCATAGAAACAGGTAGTTGTATTTCCTCATAGAACAGACAATATTAAATGATAAATAATCATGTAATGATTAGCACAGGATTTAATGGTTTATTACTATTAATATAATCAGTGTGAAGGCTAATAGGTAAACCCTGTTGTATCTTTTTTTTTTTTTTTGCTGAGGCAATTGGGGTTGTGACTTGCCCAGGGTCACACAGCTAGGAAGTATTGAGTGTCTGAGGTCAAATTTGAACTCAGGTCCTCCTGACTTCAGGGCTGGTGCTCTATCCACTGTGCCAACTAGCTGCCTCCTGTTGCATCACTTGTAAATAGTTTCTTTGGAGAGAATTGGGGCTGCTAATCAGTCACTTTACATTTTGATCTCTATTTTGTACACCCTGATCTACACAAAGTTTTTAATGATTCTCTCTCCCTTTCCTTCTCCCTCCCTCCCCTTTCCTCCCTCCTTTCCTTCCCCCTCCCTCCCTCTCTCTGTCCCTATCCCCCTTCCCCCTCCCATTCCCTTTTTTCTTCCTCCTTCCCTTTTCCCTCTTCCTCTCCTTCTCCCTCTCCCTTCCCCCTCCCTATCCCGCTCTCTCTTTCTGTCTCCTGCCACCCTCACTCCATTCTCTTTCAGCAACCCATATTGGGAAGGGACTTGCCTCAGATTTCCATGGACTTGCCAGTAATGTTTACTAAACATACTCAGATATAGGGGTGATTTTGGTGGTTATACATAAAGAATTATAGAATTGTGATAGGTGAATTCTAAGGTGCTTTCCAACTTGCTGTTCTTTGATTCTCATAGAATTTTGTTGGGACTAATCTTTGATCTTAATTCTGATTTGTATTAGAAAATTTCCATTTATATCTAATCTCCCTTATTAAATTATCAGTTCAAAAAGGACCTAGATTAAGGCTTATTTTATTTCTGTATCCTAAGCATCTAGTGAAGTATACACAATAGGTACTTAAATTTTTTGTTGGAAATTTGAAATTTGAATCCTATTCTGTCATTGTATGCTGACCTTCTCACACAGTATCTGAGATAATGGGTGTTTCATATATGTTTTAAATTTAATTTAAAAGTTTTAATTTAATTTCAGTTAAATTGAATACATCATGCATGCATTGTCCTCATTTTGTCCCTGAGGAAAAGGAAATTCAGAGAATGTGATTTTCCAATAATCACACAGCTAATATGAGAGTTGGGACTGGCATCCACTCCTTTTGCTTTCAAGAATCCTGGACCTTACTATACATACATGCCAATTATATTTTTACTTATGGGTATCAATATACTTGCTAATTGCAATACATTAATATTTATCTTTTCCATAGTTCCATTCACAGGATGTTTGGCCATTAGTAACATTTTTTATTAAGTAGAGCCATAAGAATAATTTTAAAAGGATTTTATAAATGTTAATCACCTTAAGGTATTGCTTCTAATTCTGTCTTTGATTTGAAGCATTTTCCCTTGTTTATGAAAAATGAACTGAAGCTACATGCAGTCATGAAATATATGTTATTTGCTTGAACACAAATCATTTTTTCTTCAAAGAATGGATATATCTTGAAATATTCCTGAATTCCATCCATACAGCCATGGCTTTTTTCCCTTTTTCATTCTGCACTGAAGTTTCACTCTTTGAAGCATACCAACCAGAGCACAGTTCCATGTTTCAGCATCATTCTGCTTCTGGTGAGGTGAAAATGCTTATAATTAAATTGTGGTTTTCTTTTTTTGAAACTTGAGTTGTAGTCACAAGTTTAAATTGTGATAAAATCTCATTCTTTATTGAATAATGGCTATAATTCTCATACATCATATGACTTCTTGAACTTTTCTTTTTCCCTTTTTTGCCAACAAAAAGGAAGACCACAGCACTCTAATGCATATTCAAAACACAAAAGAACCAGAGTTGCCTCACTTTAAAAAAGCATTTAAACTATCCTCCAGAAAATAGGTGAAAGAACCCAACTAGCAGAGAGAGCTTTGGAATCCAAGATGAAATATACATTGTGATTCAAAGTAGCAATCCAAGCTCAGAGATATATTAATATATATATATATATATATATATATATATATATGTGTGTGTGTGTGTGTGTGTGTATATATATACATATATATATATATAACTATATATATGTAGTTGAAAATACTGTTTTTGTAACCACAACAAAATATCAATGCTTTAAATTTTTACCTTGATCTTTATTAAATGAGCAAGCTAGAGAGCAGAGACAATAAAATTCTTTCTATGGGACAGGGAGTATTGGACAATATAGTTGAAGATCACTTTATTGATAGAATGTTTTATATTTGCATTTTGCCTTCAGATAAGACCTTATTGCCTTCAGATGAGTTAAGAAATACTTGGGTTATAGTTACAAAAAGAATAGACTTTTAAATGCTAAATGTTGGAACATGGTATTTGTAAGTGTCTGCCTGAGGACAAAGAAAAAAGGAATGTGAAAGATCCCAACTTTGGGATAAGAATTCACTATTTGACAAAACTGCAGGGAAATTTGAAAACTAGTATGGCAGAAACTAGGCATTGACCCACACCTAACACCATATACCAAAATAAGGTTGAAATGGGTTCATGATTTAGACATAAAGGGTGATATTATAAGCAAATTAGAAGAATATAGATAGAATAGTTTACCTCTCAGATCTGTGGAAGGAGAGAAAGGAATTTGTGACCAAAGAAGAATTGGAGATCATTATTGAACACAAAATAGATAAGTTTGATTAAATTAAGTTAAAAAATTTTTATACAAACAAAACTAATGCAGACAAGATTAGAAGGGAAGAAATAACCTGAGAAAATTTCACATTTAAAGGTTCTGATAGTAGGCTCATTTCTAAAGTATAAAAAGAATTGACTCAAATTTATAAGAATTCAAGCCATTCTCCAATTGATGGTCCAATAAATAGTCAAAGGATGAGAAAAGATAATTTCAGATGAAGAAATTAAAACTATTTCTAGTCATATGAAAAGATGCTCCAAATCACTATTGATCAGAGAAATGCAAATTAAGATAACTCTGAGATACCACTACACACCGCTCAGATTGGCTAAAATGACAGGAAAAGATAATGATGAGTGTTGGAGGGGATGTGGGAGAACTGGGATATTAATATGTTGGTGGAATCATGAATGGATCCAACCATTCTGTAGAGCAATTTGAAACTATGCTCAAAAAGTTATCAAACTGTGCATACCTTTTGATCCAGCAGTGTTTCTACTGGGCTATATCCCAAAGAGATCTTAAAAGAGCAACCTTTTTGTAGTGGAAAGAAAGTGGAAACTGAATGGATGCCCATCATTTGGAGAATGGATGAATAAATTATGGTATATGAATGTTATGAAATATTATTGTTCTGTAAGAAATGACCAGCAGGATGATTTCAGAGAGGCCTGGAGAAATTTACATGAAGTGATGCTAAGTGAAATGAGCAGAACCAGGACCTCATTATACACGGGAGCAATAAGATTATGCAATGATCAATTTCGATTGACATGGATCCCTTCAACAATGAGATGATTCAAAACAATTCCAATTATTCAGTCATGAAGAGAGCCATCTACACCCAGAAAGAGGACTGTAGGAACTGTTTGGTTCCCAACATAGGATTTTTACTCTTTTTGTTATTGTTTGCTTGCATTTTATTTTGTTTCTCTTTTATTTTTAATGATTTGATTTGATATTTCTTGTGCACATGATAATTGTATAAATATGTATGTATATAAAGGATTTAACATATATTTCTACCATATTTAACATGTATTGGACTAATTGCCTTCTAGGGGAGGGTGTGAGGGAAGGGGGGGAATTTGGAACACAAGGTTTTGCAAGGGCTAATGTTGAAGAATTGTCCACACATATGTTTTGAAAAATAAAAAGCTTTAATAAAGAAAAAAATGGAAAAAATTAAGAATGTAAATAATATTAAAGGGAATGTTAACAATTTAGTCATATGATGTATCAGTAATCCTCAGTGACACTGTGTTTGCTTGGAAACAAATGACAGCAAAAAGAAGACCGTTCAAAAATGTTTAGCCAGATGTTCTCATGTGAATCTGAACAAAATGAAATACCATAGGTTTATCAAAGAATCTAAGTAACGTTTTACTTGGTAATAAAGTGTTGTACTCATATCTCTATTTTATATTACATGGAGAGCCAAAGTCATGTTTGAGTTTCCTGTATTGGCCAAAGAATTATCTATCTGTTTTTATCAAAGAAGACATAAGTACTATTTGCATCACCAAAAATATAAAAGGAATGTTTATAAATTATAGTTTATGCAAACAAGATTGTAGAAGCTGTGAATTAAAAGAAGAAGTTCTTATTGGAAGTTGTAAAATTTTCTTCTCTAGCAATAAGGTAATATACAAGAAGGCTTCTAGTTCTTTTCCAATCCCATGATGATGGTCGCATAAATAAAAATATTATACACAATACATGAATACACACTTATAATACATAATTTTATTGTTGAATCAATACTATCTGAATTTTTATGATGCTATGGATGATACTGTCCATTTTCTTGGCAAATATAGTTGAGTAGTTTGCTATTTTCTTTTCCCATGGCTTAAGGCAACAGAGGCTAAGTGACTTGCCAAGGATCACAGCTAGTAAGTGTCTGAATCTGGATTTGAACTCAGGACTTCCTGACTCTTGGTCCAGCCCTCTATTCACGGAACCATCTAGCTATCTCCTATGTGTACACACACACACACACACACACACACACACACACACACACACACAGGCTTACATATATACATATATGTTATATATATGTATATATACATTATATATACATATATATGTGTGATATGTATTGCACATAGAAAAATGTGTAAAAATATGTCTCTATTTATATATCTATATCTCAAGTTGCTAAGATAAGGAATTACTAAAAGTTAGTCAAATAATTTGTATTTTAAAGCAATACTCCCAGTAATTTCTTGTCTCATTCTAGGGAATTAATGACATCTCTGTATTGCATTAATTCCTAAATTCTAAAAGAAGTATATATGGCTATGATTAATGCAAGAGTAGATTTTATTCTCTCTCTCTCTCTCTCTCTCTCTCTCTCTCTCTCTCTCTCCTTGTTTAAACCTTTTATCTCATCATATAGGGAACCACTACTGTAGAAATTCTCCCCATAAAGACAGACCAGAAACTTATATTTAACTTATAGGAAGTTGCAAGAGGACCATCCAGAGGTTAAATTTCACAAGCATATACTAATTCATCCATCATGTATCCAGGGGTAGGTTTTGAATCCAAATATTCCTAATACTAAGGTCAGCTTTATATATGTGATAAATGAAATTCTTTTAAAACAATTTTTTTTTACTTTTTTGTTAAATAATATTGTATTTACATGTCAATACATGCCAAGAAATTTATTAGTATTTATTTTACAAGATTTTGAATTCCGAAATTTTCTCCTATCTTCCCTTCTCTTTTGAAGATGACAGGCAGTTTAATATAGTTTATACATATGTTATCATGTAAAACATGTTGTAATATAAGTCACAGTTGTGAAAAGAAAGTGATCAAAAGGGGAAAAATGAGAAAGGATAAGGTAAGTGAAAAACAACCAAAAAATGTGCTTCTGCATGCATTGTGTCCATCAGTTATTTATTTGGATATACATAATATTTTCCTTCATGAGTCTTTTGTATTTATGTTGGATCATTGTGTTGCTGAGGAGAGTTGCATCATTCATATCCGTCACAATAGTGCATCACATAATACTTCTGATGCAGTATATGACGTTTCCCTTGACCTGCTCATTTTAGTGTGCATCAATTCATACAAGTCATTGTATTTTTGTCCTTTCCCCTTTTTTATGATCTCTTTTGGATACAGAACTAGAAGTGATGTTTTTGGCAAAGAGTCTGATTTGCCCTTTGGGCATAGTTCCAAATTGTTCTCCAGAATAATTGAAGCAGTACACAACTCCAATAACAATACATTGGTGTCCTAGTTTCCCCACATCCTCTTCAACATTCAGCATAGAGCTTGTTGCTAGCTTGCTGGGAAACTTCTTGTATTGGGCAGCTCCCACCACACCCTATAACCACCACTAGTTTACCTAAGTAAGACAGACTATATGGCTGATCCCCCAAATGTATTGAGCTAAAAGATTGTTTCAACCTGTCTCCTTGCTAGTTCTGCTTTCCAAGTGAGTTGGGGCAGTATAAGGTTATACTTTTATGGTTGCCCAGAGATGAACATGGGAGAGTTATAGCAATTCACTACTTGCTCTACTATAAACGGCATTCTTAAACTAAACAAAATAACAATCATTGAGGTGGGAAAAACAAACAAGCAAACAAACCAGGATTAGTTAAATGGAATTTTTTAAAAGAACCATGAAAATGCCAAATTTAAATTTGAATATAAAAATTATCACATATTATTTAGGAGATAGCAACTTACTTGGGATTTGGTATAGGAACGGTTAATAGTTTTGGGATTTATTATTGATCTCTTGAATTTCTAGTATTTTCAACAGATGTAATATACTGAAAAATGTTTTTGTTGAGGTTGGGAAGTGTCTGTATGAGCTAAAATCTCTAACTCTATTCATTTTTGATTTTCTGATATTTTAAGTTGATAATAAGAAAGTCCAAAAATTTATTTAGAAATTCTATATGCAATAATGCCTTAATTTCTTTTTTTAAACACAATAAAACTCTTTGCAGAATGGAGGTCATCAAAAGATCACTGATCACTAAGTCTCCCAATTAACTTGATGAGTTTAAACAACTGACAATTCACAATCAGGTGTATGGATTCCTATTGAAGGAAGCAAATTTCCCTTAGTAGTACATGATATGATATGACCTATTGCCTTCCCTTTTTTTCCCTATATTTTACTTCCCACAAATGTCTATATCAAAGCACATCAAGAAAGGTTAGGGAAAGCATTTTTTATTCCATAAGTACAAAATATGGTGATTTTCAGGAGAAGTCTATGGCAAAGATCCTGCCTATCTAGAAAAGCCTAGGAGGAGAGAAATTGTTCTGTAGCATTCCAACAGTTCCTTGCTGCTTTCTTTTGATCTTCAGTTTCCTTTTCTAAGCACAGATCCAAAAGTAGAATTTCCAAGAATGGATGTTGCTTACTTCTAAGGTGACCAGATTTATAAATATGAGTTTGTAAATTCTAGTGCTCTTAAAGTGAAGCATAGGATATCAGAAGGAGGCAATTTCCTTAAATGTATATTTTTCAAAGAGAAAAGAATATTCCCTAAAGCATATGCCTGAATTTGAAGGGATAAATTCATTCCATGAGAAATTAAGACATCAAACATACCAGCCATAAATTAAGCTGCTGGGAGTTCTTATGACAGTATAGATCAAATGTGAATAAAAAGTATTTGCTCAATAATCTTACAAAAGTTCTTGGTTTCTTGGGGATAAATAGCTAATAGAACTTGTTTCTTTATGTTTCTTCAATTGTTCATAGATTCCTATGAATCTTTTAGTCATAAATTGTCTGTGGTCAGTGAAATTAAGGAGCCTCATGTCATCCATGTTGTACATTGAGTATATACATATTATGGAGTCTATCTATATTTGGAGAAAGTTTAGACATGAACTTGTTTCAGATTTCCCTAGAATTCTACTCCAAAAATAGAATAATTTGTCACAGAGAGACAAAAAGAGTCCTTTTGTGGAACCCAGTTTGTGAGGTACTAGCATTCCTATGATGCTTTTGGTCATGGGTAACAACTGTATTCCTGATTTTTTAAATATTCTTTTATTATTGTAATATGATAACAACTTAAATGTAAAAAGACTTTGTTTTATATGTAATGACAATATTGTAACTGATTCTAGAATGCTATGCCTTCACCATGACAGGGATCATAATATATATTTTGTATCTCAACTAGAATCTACTACAATGCTTTGGATGTTTTCATTCAGATAGGGAACTCCAGAGGTAGAAACTGCTGCTATCAACTCATCTGTAACTCATAGGTATTTAATAAAGAGTTGAATGAATGAATGAATGAACTAATGAATGAATGAATGAATTGATTAATTTTCACTTTAGCATCCCAGTCAGATGTCTTACAAATGCCAGCTATTTCTCAAAAGAGAGATCAGGCATAAAATGTGTCTCAGCATAAATTCTTTGCCATTATGGGTTTGCCTGATTATATAGAAGCTTAGTATATAGCAGTCTAAACTTACAGAATTTATCAAACAGCTAATTTGATATAGTGTAACTGATGACTCATTTTACAAAATGTTCATATCCTTTCAGCCAAGTGTTTTAATAAATGTCATTACCCATTACTTCATTTACTGCTGTGTGTGTTCCAGGAAATGTTCTCTTTCTTTTGTCCATTTATTGCAGTATTTTGAATTGTTGCCACAGTTGATTTCTACTTTTCCCTTCAGCCCAGATAAATTTGCTCATTTCTAAAAGCCAGCAACTGTCACAAAGTGCCAGGAAACAAAGATCTAAACAATCATAGGGGATTGCCAGTTATCCTGCTATAAAATATTGGAAGAACACAATTATAGGAACGATTCAGTTCTGACTTGTGTGTTCTTTTCAGCTAATCTATTCTTGTCATTTTTCCTTTCAATATTTGGCCTTTGTACTAAACAATTAAAGGGACAAAAACCCAACAGCTAAGTACTTTGCCTTATTTTTTTTCAAGCATTATTTTTCCAGTTTTTATTTAAATATAAGACTATAAATATTTTATGTCCTCAACAGCACCTGGCACTTATTAAATGTTTATTAATTGATTGATTTTAACTCTAAAAATATGGGTTGCAGAGAAGAGAACAATCTGCACCGATAAGAGACAGTCTATACAGAGAACTGCCAAAACACTGAAATATCATGACATGTCACTATTCTTAATTTTCCATTGTCAAGTAGGATTTTGGAGCACTAGCAATCCTCAATCTAGGGGAACAGTAGACCCAGCTGGGTAAGTCACATACTCCTCAAATAAGTGAAAGTTCCTTCAATTTTTTTCTTAATTTTTCCCTAACCCTATTAATTTCATGACTGGTTGAGCTCTCTCCTTCTCATCCTAATCCTATCTCTCTCTCCTTATTTCTTCCTAATACCATTTTCAGGACAAGATATAAAAAGAGATAGCTGTTTCTCCTTCGTAAAATCACTCATGTTCACCTATTCCCAATACTTTTATTATAGAAAACATTCTCTAAGAATATCCTTAAGAATCTTATCTTCCCTTTCTTCAGAACATCTATCACTGAGGAAATGATTAAGAAGTATACTGCATCCTATTGCATCAAGATGACGCTCTGTAATGCAGACTTTCTTTTTTCTTTCTTTGCTTTATTCTTCCTTTATTTTTCTTTTTTCCTTCATTTCTTTCTTTCTTTTATCTTTCTTTTCTTTCTACCAAATACCCATTATTATCAGCTGTGCAGAAAAAGGGACAGGGAACCTCTATCTCATTCAAGACCATGGAATGGGAAGGAGATATTCCTGATATCTTAATTGGAACTCTGGATACATTTTTTGCTAAGAAACTTAGACATGATATTTTGTTTCCATGGTATTATTAGCAATACTATGCTATTGTTAAGTCATTTCAGCTGTGCCTAACTCTTTGTCACTTGATTTTGGGCTTTCTTGGCAAGGATACTAGAATGGCTTGCTAGTTCCTTCTCCAGTTCCTTTTATGGATGAGGAAACAAGGCAAACAGGCTTAAATGATATGCCTAGGATCACACAGTTAGTAGCTATCAATGTCTGCATTTGAACATGGGTCATCTTGATTCTAGGGCCAATATTCTATCCCTGTACCACCTAGTTGGCTATAGGAAACACTACAATTTAGGTTTAAGGAATCTTTTGTTGGCTAGCTTAGGATACTAACCATCAATTGTCTAATCCCAATCAGCTTATAAATTTACTTTGATAATAGTCATTTTTGACTTTACAACTGTCTGCATCTTAATGTCAACATTCTTCACATATTCAATATCATAAATAAGGTTAGTAGCAAATCAAAAAGTTTAGATAGAGACATTGGATTAAAGGGCAACATTTCAGAATGTATCATTCTGTAAAGTGAAGTTTTATATTTTGGAAAACCAATTCAAAATGTCTATTTTATTAATGGTGAGTCAGAGGTGAAAGTTAGAGTTAGTATGTCAATAAACATCTACTATTCATTGTTCTGATCACTGGAGATGAAAAGAAAGGTAAAATATAGTTTCTACTCTTAAGGAGCTCTCAGCTTAATGAAGGAGAAAGCATGAACACAACTAAGTATAAAAATATATAGATGACAGATGGGATAAATTAGCATGAAATCTTCACCATCAAAGAAAAAAATACATATAAATGCATACACATGTATGTTTGTATATGTCTACATACATACATGTGAATGTACATGCACATACACTTTTATCAGAATTTCACTAGAAGTCCTTGTTCTGTAGATCCATTTTATAATTTATATCCTGGATTTTATATGTACTAAAGTCCCATAAGATTCAGTTTCCTTATGATGAGCTAACCACTTTCCACAGCTATTGAAATCAAAGAATTTCAAATCAATTTCTACTGCTGTAAAACTCTGAAAACTGTTACTTTTTGAATCAGTATCAACTATGTTCATGTCATTTTGTCCAAATTGGAACATGATATTTTCTTACTTTTTACTGTTTTTCTTTCTTCCTTGTCTGGACTTGCATTTTAAATTTGGGTTGAAGTGAGTCTAATAAAAAATGAGTCAAACATTAATTTTTCAACCCTTGAGCAACATATTCATGGCATTCATACTTGGAGTGCTAGGCTCAGTCCACACAATTTGTTTAAAAGCTACTAGCAGATATTTCAATACTGAGACATTATTAACCTTATATATTTTTTTTCAATCATGATCTTAATATTTACATTGTAAAGCTTATTCAGCATACCCTAAATTGGCACATCATTAAATCCCTTCATATGTTATTTTTAAAAGTTATTTTTAGAGGAAAGTGAAAGGTATTAGGTGAAATATTATTTGGAAATCTCAAGCTTGATATTTAACAGGTTCTCCATTTCAACTGAACTCAGTTCACTTTCAGTGGTAAGATCATACAGTCATTTGAAACTACTCCACTTCCAAGGATTTAAATTTATCCAAAGATCTCGCCAACTCTTACTTCTCTTTATTCCAAACTATTACATTGCTTTTTCAGTAGTCTTCCCAATACATAGCTCTGACTTTTTCATTTATCTAATTAAAAACTTTCAGGTTTCCCTCATTTTCTCCTTAATAAAGTATAAAGTCCCTACACCTGGTATTTGATAGCCTCCATAATCTTTTCTAGTTTTATCTTACTTTTGTTCTCTTCAGGTCCTCCATGTTCCACCCAAACTGGCTTTTGTTGTTCAGTTTGTTTCAGTCAGGTGTGACTCATTATGACCCCATTTGGAGTTTTCTTGGCAAAAACATTGGAGGGATTTGCCATTTCCTTCTTCAATTCATTTTATAGATGAGGAAACTGAGGCAAGCAAAGTTAAATGACTTGCCTAGGACCACACAGCTAGTGTCTGAGGCTATATTTGAAATCAGGTCCTTCTGACTCCAGAATTGATGTTTTATCCTCTGAGCCACCTCACTGTCCAACAAAACTGATTACTTACAATCTCTTTTGCTTATCCATACTTTTGCTCATGTCATCTTATAATCAGGGAATGGATTTGCCCTCATCCTCTTCTCTGACAGTAATCCAATTGAGATTCTCTGCCCTGTATGACATCTGCTATCTCCCAGCTAAAAAAATGACCTCTAGCTCTCCAAATTTCCCATAGGATTTTGTTTGAAATTCTCCTTTGCACTTGACACAATTCACTTTTTTCCTTGGCTTTTTCATTTTTAGATTCCTAGAGCCAATCATAGGATCTTACACATTCACCAAAAATGTGTAATCTCCTTCCCTCTTTTATTTTCAGTCAATTGATTGATAAGCAAGAATTTATTAAAGGCTTATTATTTGTCAGACACTGTGCTAGGTGATGAAAATAGAAAGATGACCAAAAAAGAAAAAGCAATATTCTTCCTCTCCAGGATCTCATAACTTATCAATTAGCAGTGGGGCAGCAGAGACAAAGCATAGATAATTGTGAGAGCTCCTAGAAGTTTAGCAATTTATCCTAAATTATATATCTAGTGACAGGTAGCATTTCAATCTAGGTTTTCATGACCCTAAGTACAGCCATCTATCCATCATATTTTTTGATTTTAGGAATTTCCATGGTCAAAGATGGGTATGAAAAATGGCATGGAGATAAACAGTACATTATGTGGTTCAATTTAGGTGAAATGTGGATTGTATTCAACATGGAAAAGACTAGATATTCAATAAATCTGTTTAATTTGGATAGGGATTTTTTTTTACCTTAATGAAGCTATGGAAGAAGAGTAACCCCACTTTCTCCTCTCTCCTTAAATATTATTTCTTGTTAAATTATCCTACTTATTATGATTGATATGCATGGAAACTTTATTGGTCTTTCTCAATTATCAATTGCTCAAATATGTCCAGTTATTCTCTCTTTGGATGAGCATATGGAAAACTTCTCTAAAAGAAATTAGGACCAAAGAATTAACCTGAGAAAGTAAGGAGGGTTCCTTTCAATGACCCACTTCAAGCTGTAGTGCATTTGTCCATGACTTGAAGGCATTAGGGTAATTATCCACCTAAGAGCAGGAAAAGGTTTTTTGTTACTAAAAGTAATGAAAGTTGTCTCTGGTTTATCTTTGACTCACTGGAAAGAAAAAGGAATAATCAGAGAGGAACTGCATGGTTTTGGAAAATGATTTCCTAATATTGGGTCAAAAATTAAGTGACTATTGACAAAACAAGCTGTTTTGGACCCCTGCTCAATCTTGACTGCAAAATATTTTTTTGCTCAAGAATCCTATAATTGTGACTTCAAAATTACTTTTGCTGAAAGAACATGAGAGGATTTTGTTCACTTACACAGTTTTGTTTTCACACAAAAAATAAATAAATATTTAGATAATGATAATCATAAATTCATAACAAACATTTTAGGCAGTTTTGCATTTACAATTCAGTGTATAGAATTTTCTTCAACAAAGTAATGTTAATACATTTATAGAAGATTTTAAGATGTCAAAAGTATTTTTCTTATGGATATACAAAGGAAGCTATAGATAAGATATAAGACTCTAGGAATATAAATGATATGTTCACAAATATAAAGCTGGTTAGAAAGAGCCAAAATTAGCATTTCTAATCCTAGCTCAGTACTTTTCTTCCCACATTATATTTATCATATATTGAACAGTCTCACCATTTCTACTAAAACTGATATTCAATACCTTTATTTTCATAAGGATACTTCTGGAAGGTAAGAAAGAGTTGTAATCTGTATTTGAGGAGAGACTAAAAAGAAAACCTGGGATTTTCCAAAACACTGAAAAAATATAGAATTGTCTCTTTCAACAGTTCTCCTAGGAGAGTCCTCCAAGGCCATCTCCATCAGCTAGCTCAAATTCTTGATCCACTGGTGATAAATCTGTACCTAGTTGGGATGATCTATTGAATAGAAAACTCCAGGCCATCACTTAGTCTATAATAAACTTTTTTCCACTTTGGTTAGATCTATAAGAAGTTGTGTTCTGTTGGAATTGCCATAAAAAGCCCAAATCATAAGGTAATGAAAATAGAATTTGGTGGAGGGAATATTATTTTAAAAGGAAAACAAACTTTACTTCTTTGCATTTTTTAAAAATTGACTTACATTTTACCTCAGATATAATCTAGTGTTAAGGATGAAGACATTTTTGTAATCTTGGGTAATCTATTCAAATTTTGAGTAAATTAACTTCCTTCAACAGGACAATAAAAAATTTGGACTAGTTGCCTGCTAAGGATTTTTTCCCACTTTAAATCTGTTATCCTGTTATCCTTCTGGCTTTCCTGTTATATGATTCTATGAAACCAAAAGATAAAAAGCCAAATATGTTGACCTTTGTGACATACTTAGCAGGTTGATTAAACTTGAAATTAAAAAAAAAAAAAAGAAGAAGAAAGTTGGGCTATGTCTACTGGCTGTATCTATTAATTTCAAAGCAACCTAGCCATGCTGCCTGGATAATCAGAATTTTCTCAGTTCACAAACAATGCAATCCATTCAATTCACATTGTTCAGGACTGGTGAGAGTTCAATTTCATGTCTCCACAGTCTGCTGTACAGGGGCAGGCTGAATAGATCAAATTGTCATTTTAACTGTGAGAATGCCCCAAGGCTCAGTCCTCCAGCCCCTCCTCTTTTCCCTTTCCACTTATTCCCTCAGTAAAATTACCCTCTCCCATGATTTCAATTACCATTTGTATTCAGACAACTCCCAAATTTACATCTCTAACCTTGACCTCTAAACCTTCTTTTTGGATTCCCTTTTTCCATTTACCTACCCCATATGCATGTGCTAGCAACATGTGAAACCTATTATGTCTGTGTATTTCTGTGTCAAAATATGGACTCTATCTTTCTCCATCAAACTCTTCTCTTTTGAATCTCTCCATTAAAAATATGCCTGTTCTGTAAACTGAAGTTCTTCCTGTTTGACTCCCTTCTTTCCTTCATCCACATGGCAAAGTAGCGTGATAGGTAGAAAAAACAGGAGAGCTGGGTTCTAGTTCTAGACCTGTTACTAATTCACAGTATGACTATGAATAAATCACTACCTATTTGAGACTCATTCTTCTCTTCTATAAATTGGGGAAGCTTGATGAAGATAATGTGAGAAAAGATCTTTATAAACTGAATATAACCATATACATGGGATGGACATGTGTGTTTTTTAACTTTCAAGTTTAATAAGTTTTCTGATAACTTCTAAGATGAAAAGTATGTCACAGAGATTCACATATTTTGCCACAAATATTTTGATTGTATCTTTGATTTCCTTGTCCTTGGGAACTCCTTTTTTTTTTAGGAAATCTCTTCCAATAAAAATCTACATCAGCTTCTTAGTCAATAAATATTTATTAGGCATTATGTACCAAGGGCTATGCTGGAGTTACTAGGGTCACTTGGAGGTTAAATAATTTTCTCAGAATCACATAGCCTGTCTGTATCAGAATCTGAACCCAATTCTTCCTCACTCCAAAGCTCTTTCCCCATAACTTCACAGTTGTTTCTCTGAACACAATAAAAGTTAGTGAATATTAAATTGTAGTTCTTTTCCAGTTCTTATCATCTATAAGTATGAAATATCATCATTTTATGTTGCTGATCTATAATGATCCAAAGATTCAAGGATGTATACCCATCCTTCCACTAAATAAAGAAATCCTGGGGAAGATCAGGAATCCCTATTATTTTATGAGAGTATGATCAGTAGTAAGACCAAAAGCTCCTTTTTGATTGTAGAAGTTTGAGTATATCAACCAGATGCCAATTTCTCAGAAATCTTTTCCTCAGTCACCTTTAGCATGAATCCATACTACTTCTCATGTCCAGGCTCCTCATTCTCAAGTTCCTGGTCCTAGTCAGATTTCCCTGATGCTAGATCTATGAATACCTGGTGACATAACTGGCAGTGGACATACATGTGTACTAATCAGTGGAGCCAACTGAATTCTGATTGCCCCCCCCCCCCATTCCTTGAGTAGTTTCCTGATTCTACTTTGGAGTCTAGCAGACAATAATCTTTTCCCACAATTCTCAATTTCTGTCTCCATGACTTATTCAAGAGACAGTATGTTCTGGGAAAGTTGGCCACTGTTACCTCCACCAAAATCTCCCCTGATGGAGGCAGCCAAGGACCCTGAACTCAATAACTTTAAGAATGGTAACATTAAGTAAGAACATTAAAGAAGAGGCATTAACATCTTCTTTGTCCATTGTTGAAGTATAAGGATCATGAGATTTTCCCAATACCCTTGTAAATTCCACATATATTAGAATGTGAAATCCTTGAGATTAATAGGATTATCTTGTTTTTCTAAATTCTGTTTTCTATTATCCAGTTTTTACATACACTTAATGCTTAATAAGTGCTTTATTTAATCATTCACATCTGTTCCCTTAATAAAGCTGTCTTGCTTCACTATGTTTTTTTGTGTTTGTGTTTTTGATTTTGATTTTTATGTTCTATGTTTGCTTGTACTAGATTATTGTATTCTGAGTCTTGCATTAATATATCATTTTAATTTGAATCTGCAGAGATGCCAACCATAAGCATTCTTATCCTAAAAGTCTTCTATGTTTGTGGTATAATTTTATTCCAACTTCTTTTATATATATCCCTAAATGTAATATTTTTGAAAAACAAAGCAAAAATGGAAGCAATTTTCACAGACCTAACATGGTTTGTTAAAAAGAAGGCTTGATTTAGAACAAAAGGATTAAGATTTAAATCTTGGTTCTGCTTCCTCCAACCTCAGTGACCTTTGACAAATCACTCAGCTTGTCTGGACATATAAGTATCTTCATCCATTGAATGATGGAATTAGATCAATGATCTCCAAGGTCTCTAATAGCTTTAAATTTATTTTCTAGATTTATTTCTCCCCTAATGAAGAAGAATTTAGTGATTCCCTAGTTTGTACATATTTCATATACACATAATCTACTCCCACATAAACACATAATAATACATACATTCATACATGTTATATTATATGAAGTTACATCAATTCCAAACTCCTCAGCCTTAATGAAAGCATTCTGCAACCATCCAAGTCAATAACTCATTATTCCTCAAAATAGGTCTTCAAGCTCATTCTAGTAAAGCCATCATGTAGTTTACCATTCCCCCTCTTTTGCCTTTACTCAGATTATTTACTTTCTTTGGAAAGTCTTCTTTTCTCTTTTCCTCCATTTATATTAACTTTAAAAATTGCCCCAAAACGTAGCTTCTCCAGGCAATGTTTTCTGATTCATTCTCCTCTACTGAGTTAGCTCTCTTTCTTCATATCCTGAAAAGAATACATTCACTTTATATAAAAATTAAGCCATTTGTTGATTTGCTTTGTTGTAATAATTCATACAGCTTTCTTTGTGTATGTTTCACTTCCTCAAATAAGTATAAATAAATGATATTTTTCCTTTTATCTTATAATACCTATTAAATGACTCCATTAGTACTTCATTTAAATTAATATTCAATGAACTAATATTTTGACAATGATTCAATCCATTAACCTCTTTTGTAGGCAAAGTCTCCAATTAAAATTAGTGGAATAATCATCATGTAATTATATACTCCCATAATTACTTAATATTTTCCATTTAAAATTCAAAACACACAAATGTACACATACATACATTTACCCTGTGTATACATTAATGTATGTGTATATGCATGGATACATTCACATATATGTGCAATCTCCAAAGATTCAAGTTGAGATCACTGAAACAGAAAAGCATGCTATATGTAAACTAGCTTTTAAAAAAAGCATTATAAATTTAAATTTAAAAATGAGGCATATGTACATATAGGAGGAAATTTGATCAGAATAGAAGATGGGTACATCACACAGTAAGAATAAAGAATAATAAAAGGTAGTCCATCTTCTTCTGTGATGTCAAGATGTTGAAGAAGGTCTCCAGGATATTGTGTGGGTCCCCTATGATAAAATTGTATGGGTTTAATAAATGATATAGGATGAACAGTCATTAGGAAGTTGTCATCTGCATAAAGGTAGGGAATAGCATTATTAATGAGATAATAAAAAAATTGATGTATCTCATGATTTTCTGCTTCGCTATTTCCAAGACTCTATCAATAAAGTACTTATTATGTGTTGCCCACTGTACTAAACACTAGGGATACAAAAAAGAGAGAAAAGGCCATTCATGACCTCAAAGTGCTTACAATCAAATGGAGAAGACAATATGTAAACAAATATTCACAAAACAAACTATATACAAACAAATAGAAAATTATTAAAAATGGGAAGGTTTTAGAATTGAGAGGCTGTGAAAAAACTTCCTATAGAAGCTGAAATTTCAGTTGAAATTTACAGAAAGAGGGGCAGCTAGGTGGTGCAGTGGATAGAGCACCAGCCCTGAAGTCAGAAAGACCTGAGTTCAAATCTTATCTCAGACACTTAACACTTTACACTTCCTAGTTGTGTGACCCTGGGCAAGTCACTTAATCCCAATTGCCTCAGCAAAACAAACAAACAAACAAGCCTTAGAGAAAGAAACCAGGAAAGCTAAAATAAAATAAAATAAAAGTAGAGATGAGGAGGGAGAATATTTCAGGCATGGGGCACAGTCAGAAAAAATATCCACAGGCAAGAGATAGTGTGAGTGTCTTATTCATGAAACAGCAAGGAAACCAATGCCACTGGATGGAAGAATGCAGTGTTAGAAATTAAGGGATAAGTAAATTGAAAAGGTAGCAAAGGGCTAGGTTACAATGGGTTTCAAATGCCAGTGAATTTGTATTTAGTCTTGGAGGAAATAGGAAGCCATTGGAGTTTGCAATAGGAGGATAACATGATCAGAACTGCACTAAAAAATCAATTCAGTAGCCCAGTGGTTAATGGATTACATTGGGAGAGATACTTAAGGCAGGCAAATCCACCAGCAAATTCCTATTGGTGTAAGGTGATGGGAGCCCATACTTAAAGAGTGCTGACAGTATCAGAGAAGCAAAGAGAGCATATTTCTGAGATACTGCAAATCTAATGAATGGATTGCATATGGAAGCTAAGAAGTAATGAAAAATCCGGAATGACTCTCAAGTTGAGAGCCTGAGGAAGTAGAAGGACATTCTTGTCCTTTACAACAATAGGGAAGGCGAAAGGCAATTAGAGGGAAATGAGTTCAGTATAGGTTTAGCTTGAGATATCTTCTGGTCATCAAGTTAGAGATATGAGATTGAAAGTCAACAGAGTTTTGGGCTATATAGTTAGATTTGAGAAACTTCAGTATAAAGATGGATAAAATCCATGAGCTGATAAAATCATCAAGTAAGGTAGTATAAAGGGAGAAGGGGGCATGTTATCATTCAAGGAGGGCTAGTACCTCTAGTATGAGGTCTCTCTGAGCACTTGTTAAAGCTGTTCATCCATTTTCAGCATCAACCTAGCAACTCTCACTCATGTCTCCAAGAAGCTGTAGTATGATCAGCAGTCATACTCCATCAAACTATCTCTGCAGATGGGTTAAACCAGATTGTGGATAACTGATGAGCCACATACCCATTGGTGAATTAATGAGATATCTAATCCAAATGTGTGAAGAATTTCCCTGGTGGCAAGTGCTGTGGAGTGCTTTGAACTTCATCAGACATCAAAGATGCTAAGGTCATCCACTACATTCAAGATCATTGCCAGTCATCCTCAGTTTTTCCTTGTGATTAAACTTTGATGACTTTGGAATAGAGAGTGAGGCTGATGACTTTGTGAAACTCTGCCTCACTTAAATCCAATTCATACAGAAGTCGAGATGTCATGTTTCAATGATATTGGTCTTCTTAGAAAATGAAGGTTGAACAACATAAAGGGAGAAGGGAAGAAAATTTTCAAGGATATCAGTGGTTAGAAGGTGTTACCTAAGTGAGGAAACAGGAAAGATAACTGAGAAGAAGCAGAAAAATAGGTGAGAGAACTAGTAGAAAGTATCATCTTGAAAAAAAAAAAGGTGATCAACACTGTCAATGTCTGCAGAGAAGATGAGAGGGATAAGAACTAAGAAAAGGTCATTGGATTTAACAGTTCTGCATCTGTTATCCAACCTGGTTCTAACTCAAGTTAAGTTTGTCATCTTTATTCTCATCATCATGATGATAACTCAAGCCTTACTAACACCTTCTTGCACAGTCCCTTCTCACTGGAGAGCTAGAGGATGAAGTAGCAAACTCTTCTTCATACTTCACAGAAGATAAAAAATAAACTCTGTATCTGCTCTTACGCTTGATTTCATAGAACAAAATGTCTCATGGTGTTTCTTCTTCTTCCCTTTTCTGCTTCTTTTTTAATATTGTCTCCCTCCATTAGATTGTAGGATTTTGGGGACCAGGGACTGCCTTTTTCAATTTATTGTATTCCCAGCACTTAGCACAATGTCTAACATGAATGTAATTTCTACAGAATGATAAGGAAAGAAGTCAGATTGTAAGGGGCTAAGAGGAGAGAAAGTGGAGGCACCTATTTGATGGCCTTTTCAAGGAGTTGAATTATGAAGTGCAGAAGTATAGAACAGTAGGGATAGAAGACTCAATTGAGAGTCTTCTGAGAATGTAAGAGACTTGAGGATGTTTATAGGCAGTAAAGAATGAATCAGGAGACAAGCAACGTTAGAAAATAATTGATAGGGAATGACAGAAGAAGCAATCTGTTACTAAGAAATTACATCATCATGTGAGAATGAGGAATATTTAGTGGCAGAAGACATCTAAGTAATAGAATGAGGGAAGAAGAAGCTCAGGGTAAATCACTGTTTTTTGGGGGGTTAATATTACTTAAGGTTCTCAGTTGGGAGAAAGGGATGAGGGGAGCCATGAGAGGTTTAAGTAGGGATGAAAAGGTTTAGAAGAGCAGTGTAGAGAGTAGATAAGGGGGTTATAGTAAGATTGCCTAGCAGCTGCAAAGACTCAATTGAGACAATGTATCATAAATTTGTAGTGGATCCAGTCAGAATAGTTGTGTGATTTCTTCATTTAGCAGTGCTTAGGTGGGAGGGAAGGTGGCAAATTATGTGGAAATTTGAAAGTTACATATCATATACACTGTTAAACCGAGGTTGTGATTTCACTGTTGTAAGAAACTCCTGAATGAGGACACTCCTTCTACCCTCGCTAATCAGGACCTAGTCTTTTTGAGATGTTAAAATGACTTGTCCAAGGTCATTTAATCAGGATGTTACAGAATGAAGACTTGAAAACAGATTTTCTCAGCTCACCATTTCATGAGGTACTCAGGTTAGGCTCACTCCATAAGACTTGTCACTGACCGGATTTCACTAACTTCCCAGTCCACTCTGGGGATGCCCCTTCCTTAAGCTTAATCTCCTTATTGGTACGTACATAGTCTTGAATAATAATTTACAGTCATTTAGGTCATACTCACTTCATTCCCAGCTTTGCTTCTCCCTCTTCAGACTCCTCTATCTCCTTAGCAGTCTTGCTATTGAGGAAGTAACCTTTGTCTCTCTTTTCCCTTTTCTCTTTACGTGTTACTATTACCCATTAAAATAAAAGCTATTTCAGAGTAGGAACTATCTTTTTGGTTTGTATTTCTGTACCCAGCACTTAACACATTACTTGGAACATAGTAAGTACTTACTAGATTATCTAGTTTTCTGTTTTCTGTCTCTGGTCTCTTGGTCTCTCTGTGTCTTTCTCATTCTTTTTCTCCATTACACTTATGCTGCCCCTTATAAACTAATATAGAAATAGCATATATCCATATACATACATTTAATAATACTTGCATATATAATGATACTGTATTGAAATAGAATAATTATAATTATATAACCATTTAGATACCACGATTATGCTGGTGGTAGTCATGGTGAGAGTCTCCAAATAACCCTAGGCTCAGGTATGACATTGCAGTATGACATGTGACTTACTTCTTACTGTTAGATACCACAAGATGAACACTATTCACATATTGCTAGTATCATCACCTCTTCTTATGCTCTACAACATGGTAGAGGTATAGGCTAGACAGAAAGAAGGAATAAAATAACACTCATAACAAATGAGTATTGTGTTTAAAAATAACAATATTAAAAATAAGTATTGTGTTTAAAAATAACAATATTAAAAACATGGCAGTGTTCAAACTTGGTTTCTTAATTCTGCATTTCAAAATGATGTTGACATTTTTATGTGTACACATATGACAAAAATAATTAACCAAAGCAACATGATTCATTTAAGTTATCCTTGGTTTTCTCAGTATTTTCCATCAGTTTTTTTTTTCAATTCAAATAGGTAGGGCATCATAGATAAATTCAAACTAGGAAATATGTTTGTAAATAATTCTATTTTGAATACACTTAAACACTGATAAGCCAGTTTAATTTTTGTTCTGTAAATAACCCAAAGCTAAGGAAAATGTGATATATTTGCATTTCCCAGACAGGATGATACTTTAACATTGCTCCAGCTGTGTTTGGTTTAAAACTGCACCTATTGGAATGGGAAGATTCCACATTCCAGTGACTTCTAGCTGGTGTTAAGAGTAATGCATATTCTTTCAAGAAAATATCATTTTTTGAAATTTGCATTCCTCCTCAGAAATGGACACTAAGAATTTTCTTAGTGATTAAATGAGAATGCTAATAAGAAAGCTATTCCTTACAAACACAGCTCTGAAGGAAAAGATGTGACATTTTCCTAAAATTCCTTTAGCACTGTTCCACTGATGGATAAATCTGCAGTCCAAAACTTCATTCTCCCAATCAAACAAATAACAGGTTTGATTAATTGACTAAATATGTGATCTTTCCCTCTTTCTGGTGACTTCTAAAATTTCATTGATTATATATGATGTTATAAACTTTAAAAAGTTATACTATCAAAACAAGTAGCAAATATATGAATCAAAGAGAAACTTTTCCTTCACATAGGACCATAGATTTGGACCAAAGAGGGAGGATATAAGCTAGATATTCCAAAATCCTTGTTTTATACCAAAAAGAAACTGAGACCTAAAGAAGTTTAAAAAAGCAATTTTTCAACTTATTATAAATAGAGAAGTGAAATTTGAACCTAGGTATTCTAATTCTAAACTTAGTGCTCTTTCCACTAAAGTCGCACTCATGCTACCAAAAAAAGTAAAATTTGAACCCACATCCACTTATTCAAAAACCCACACTCCTTTGTGCTACACAGGTTCTTAGTTATTATCATCCAATTGAGTACAGAATTCTGTGTATTTAAAATATAATTGTAAATAACTAAATTCTGAAAGGCTCTCAAAGGACAGCCTCACTAAAAAGTATCCCCATTAAAATCCCACTATATTGTCTGAATTCACATGCTACATTCCTCCCCAGAAATGGACACAGAATTTTCTTAGTGATAAAATGAGAATGCTAATAAGAAAGCTATTCCTTACAAACACAGCTCTAAAGGAAAAGATCTGACATTTTCCTAAAATTCCTTTAGATGAAAGATTGATGAAAGAAATTTTGATGGTCAGGTAATGAACTCCTGAGTCCTGAGGCCAATTTTAATGATATTTCTCCCTAAAGTTAATCAAGTAACCAATTTTCATAGTTTTAATATCTGATGAAACAATCTACAAAGATATTGGAAGCATCACAATAAGCATTGGTATAGAGTAGTAATATCATCCAAATACAAAAAAATCACTAATCAGTACATACATATCCCTGTGAACCACATCTTGACTTTACTTTTTAAAATATGATGACATTTAAATTGTATTGCATTTTTATTTCTTTGCTAAGTATTTCCCAAATTTGCTAAGTATATGGCTTAAATCTGGTTTGTGCAGTACTTGTGAATATAGTGGGGCAGAAGCTACCTGTAGGATGTGCCTAATGAGCAATAAATAGGCCAAGGGTTTGACACTACTGGTTTTGAGAAAGCTCACAAAATGGAAGTACAGACAATTTTGAAGAAGTAGTAAAGAATACCAATGGAACAGAGGAAACAAACAACAGCATGGTGCTAGCCTTGGTGTCATGAACATGTGAGACTTGATGTCAGGTTGCCTGGCTTCAAAACCAGTCTTCTTTTTTGAATTATTTATTTATTTATTATTTCATCTCTCCTTCCCCATTACACATAAAACCAATTTTAGCATGTTTCTTAAAACTCAGAGCTCTAAATTCTCTCCCTACCTGTGTCTCCATCCCTTTATTGAGAAGGGAATCAATCTGACATAGGATATACATATCCTATCATACAAAACATATTTCCATATCAGTGTTGTAAAAGAAAATACAGACCAAAAAATAAGACAAAGAAAGAAAGTAAAAGAAAAAATAGAGTATGTTTTGCTCTGCATTCAGACTCCAACAATTTTTTCTCTGGAGGCAGTTAGTACTTTCATCATAAGTCCTTAATAATTGTTTTGATTAAGGTAGTTAACTCATTTCCAGCTGATAATTGTACAATATTGCTGCTATTATGTACACTGTTCTCCTAGCTCTGCTCACTTCACTTAATATAAATTTATGGAAATCTTTACATGTTTTCTCTGAGAACATCTTGGTCATCATTTCTTGTAGTACAATAGTATTCCAATACAATCACATAACACAACCTGTTCAGTCATTTCTCATTTAATGGGCATCCCATCAATTTTCAATTCTTTACTACCACTAAAAGAGATAATGCAAATATTTATTACATTTAGTTCATTTCCCTCTTTTTATTTTTTATCTCTTTGGGATAGTGTTGTTGTGTCAACGGTAAGCGTGGTTTCACAGATCTTTGAACATAATTCCAAATTTTGCTACAGAAAGGCTGCATCAATTCACAATTCCACCAACAGTGCATTAGTGTTTCAATTTTTCATTTAAGTTTACTTAGCAAAGATACTGGAGTGATTTGCCATTTTCTTCTCTATCTCATTTTTAAATGAAAAACTGAGGCAAACAGGGTTAAATGATTTGCTCAGGATCACATAGCTGCAAAGTGCCCAAACTTAGAACTGAATCCATCTACCAAGCTTCAAATCCGGTATTCTTTGCCATGCTACTTTGTAGTTATGTAATGATTTTTAGGGACAAATGACATACAAAGAACAGATAGAATGTATGGAACAGACAGAAGATAACATTTATTTGTATATATTTTAATTAAGAATAATAAATAGTATATGAAAAACAGTACATTTGTCTTTTTTTAAACTTTTTTTTTTTTTGGTGGAGGCAATTGAGGTTAAGTGACTTGCCTAGGGTCACATAGCTAGTGAGTGTTAATTTTCTGAATCCACATTTGAACTCAGGTCTTCCTGACTTCAATGCTGTTGTTCTATAAATTGCACCATTTAGCTACCTCAGTAGATATATCTTGAATTATTTCTGTCATGACAAACATAAACATATTCCAGTGAATTTTTATGTCTCCAAAGTACCTTCTATCTGAGGTAAAAAAAAATAACAAATGCAATTTCACAAATAACTGCTTCTTTTTGAATTTTTCTGTGCTCTTACTAGCACATGTAATAGACTAGTAGCTGACACCATTATAGGGCATGTTGAATTGACTTTCATTGAATAGAGATGACAATTTGGCTTCACTTGCATATAAGAAAGACATTTCTATTTTGGTTGGTCTTAGTGGAAGGGTAAAATTTGATTGATGGGAAAATATGTACCTTTTTTAGTTTTGATGTCAGAAAAGTCTTTAGTCTGGGTTGCAAAAAGTGGTGGGAAAAATGATAGAGAAAAGCTAAAGCACGAAGTCAGTCAACTGCATTACTTGTCCTTCAAAAAGCAATAATGAGATGCAAAATAAGAAAATCACTGAAGACTTCAATCAGTTTAATTTAGATAGATATTCAAAGTTATTTATATTTGATTAAGGTTTTGCTATATACAAATAGAAGCTTCCATTTGAATGATTATGGTTTGAAGACATCTTCATATAAAATGTCTTAATAATATTGGGGTTTTTCCCCCATTTTATAATCGAGGAAATTAAAGTGAGCTTTATAGTTTTTTCATCTTGGTTCCTTAAAAAAAACCTTTAATTCACAATCAATTATCCTGTTAGTTATTCCTCATACATAATATTCCATCTCCTATCTGTAGATAGGAGCATGTATGCTTTGCTCTAATGATCTTTCTCCCTTTGTAATGAACTCTCCTTATTTTGGGAACCACCTAAATCTAACACCTCTCCTGAATCCTCTTGACCACCATCTAATCATTTTCCCTCTCAAAATTATTTTGTATACAATTATTTGTTTATAAGTTATATCATAAGTCCCTTCTTCCTTTTATATCCCAAGCCAGTATACTATAAGTTTTGAGGAAAAGAATTTTTTGGAAAATCCTTTTATGTTGATTCACATATCACCTTATACACAGTAGGTATTTAACAAATGTTTGTTGAAGTGACTGCATTTTTCCACATAACTAATGAATAGGTAACAAAAATCAAGTGCCATCCGACTAATGTTATTACGCATATAAATTAAAAATGTCTCTGAAGACAATGTTCTAATTTAAAATTTGAAGCATTAAGTTTCCCAGCAGCACTTTCATAATCTTAACAGGTCATCTGGTGTTTTCTTTCAATAGTTAAATGTGTGTTATAGCAAAATTTGTGTGAATGATGAAAACAAGACACTTGGGGAATGTTTAGCAAAAATCTCTGGCTGGCCTCAAACATGACGTTCAATGAACTGTGATAATTAAAAACATATATCTGTTTGGGGCCCCAAAAGGAAATCCTAAAAAAATTAGATCACATGGGAGGGAAATTGTTTCCTTAAATTATTTTCTATTTCTGACTCACCAATGAGAAATTATATGAGCAAAGATTTAGTGCTAAATGAGACTTATCTGGTCATCATCAAATAAAACTTACTCATTTGACACTTGAAGGAATTGAGGTACAGAGAAATTATCACATGACTTGAATAACATAGTAAATGTGAGAGCACTATTAAAATTCAGTTCTTCCTGGCTCCATATCCAGCATGTTTTTTTTTTCTGCTTTACCAGTGGATTTCTAATTGAATTCACCAATTAAAGGTAATAATTTTGTAACTACAGCAGAGTTAACAGGAAGTAAAAGCAGAAGAAAAGATCACTGGTTAGAGAAAGTTAGAGAAACAATTTTAACCAATTCAATTCAATGAACATTTAACATTTAACAAGTACTTACTAGGTGCCAGGCATTGTGTTAAGCCTGTTAAGAAATATAAAATTTAAAAAAAGAAAGAAAAATTGTTCTTGCCCTCAAGGAGCTTACAATCTAATGGGAGAAAACTGCACACAAAAAGTAGCTGAAAGGGGGAGGCATAGAAGATGTCCAGTGTAAAGGCATGATGCTCTATAAAATCAAACCAAAGCAAAGCTGTTAAGGGAAAATGAAATTTCAATCACAACAATAATTAACAATAAAAATAATAACATAATAATATAGAAAAATTAATTTTTAGATCAGTAATGGTGACTGCATGGCTTTTATGCTTCACATACTATGATCTCTTTCATAATTTGCTTGCTATGTCTTACTGGAGAAAGCTGTTTGGCTTCCTGATGCCTATTACATTTACTTTTAAGATAAATATAATTTATACTGATGTCTCAGAATCCCAGAATTTCAGAGCTGGAATAATGCTCTGAAGCTATCTAGTTCAAAATATACTCAAATAAGAAGTCCTGCCATAACAGTTTTAATTCCCATGCCTTTCTTGGAAGATACTAAGTGTTTTCTTTAATATGGATTAGGGATCCATATCATTATTTTAGGAACAGTTTAGAGAAAACAACAGTATTAGACACTTCTTTACTCTATCTAGTATTATTTTAATAAACGTCTCCAGATCAAAAATTTTACTCCATTCTCTCACCCCCACCTCAAAATAATCTCTAATACACATAGATTTGTTGTTGTTGTTCTACTAGAGACAAGAAAATAGAAATCAGTGCTGATAAATTTGGCCAGTTCTTAAGAAATCTGTAGGCTTTTTTAAGCTTATCCTTACAGTTTCCATGTGTAGGCCTCTGGGCAATAAGATTCTTTGCTTAGAATATTAATTCCACACTAGACTTGTCTAAAGAAAAACAACCACCATTTTTTTCTGCTGATGCTATCATTTCACTCCACCTGTCCCACAGGCATCTCAAACTCAGTATCCCAAAACAAAACTTCTTCTTTCCCCCTAACTCCTAACCAGAAATCTTTCTGTTTCTGTGAAAAGTAGCACTGTCCTTCTGTTCACCAAGATTCACAACCCCAATCATCCATGATTCTTCACTTTCACCCACTACCTATCCCATTCCCAATACGTACCAAATCTTATTAATTCCCCTTATTCAACAACTTTAAAAATCCATCTCCTTCTTTCAAATCACACTACAAATTCTCTAGCTCATGCTCTCATCACCTCTCACTTGGTAATGGCCTCTTAATAGGTTTTCTCTGCATTCAATCTTTCCCCTCCTCAATCCATTCTCCAAACAGCTGCCAAAATGATATTCCTAAAACTCAGTTTTGACCATATCACTCCTGTGCTCAGGAAACCTCAGTCATTTTTACTGCTTTTAAGATAAAATACAAAATTATTTGGATGACATTTAAATTTCTCTATAATTGGAATCGTCTATTTTTCTAGACTTATTAGAAATTATTCTTCATCAAGCTTAGTACATTTTAGCCAAAAAGATTTTCTTGCTGGTCGCCATAAACATTTTATATCCCATCTCTGTCCCTTATAGTCTCCTCAGCGGCAGAATTACTTTCTTTCTTCACCACTACCCATAGAAATTATGCCTTCATGCCTCAACCTACATTCTACATCCTTCAGGGAACATTTCCTGATTTCTTTATTTGTTAATGATTCAGTCCCTGAATTTTAAAATATATATCCTGTGTTTTGGCCCTTAGAAACATAATGTCTTCCCTTGCATAATATAAACTCTTTGAAAGCAGGTACAGTTTCATTTTCACATTTGTAATACCAGTGCTTCTCACATAGTTGGTCAGACACAATAAATATTTGTCTACTGATTGCCCTGGCACTTCAAATCATCTATTCCCTGAAGAGTAGCAATGGGTACCTTGCTTATCCAGAAAACAATCCAGAAAGAGTGATTATGATATTACACTGCCAGAGGCTATTGGACTAACTAGTACCACCAATTTAGACACTCATTTACATTTTTCATTACCCCATCTTTCCTCTGTTTACCTTTAGCCCTAAGCTTAAAAATTCGTTTTTTCACAGCAATGGAATCCAACAGCTGAGAATGTAGTCTTAGCTTTCCCATGGCTATTCTTTTGAAAATTAACTCCTGTATTTCTGGATGTTACACATTTTATGAATTGTTACAAATATTTTAATTAAATTGGCTTCTCCCTGTCAACCATTTTCAACTTCTTTATAATCACCTATTTCTCTCCCTATTCCTGCCTACCAGAAGGCAAAGGATTAATATTGAGTGAACAGCTTCAAAGGAAAATAGGTTCTTGCCAAAGTAGGAATGATAAGAATCTAGATTTATGAAGAATAGATTTAAAGGGAAAATGGGAATAGGTTAGATAACATTGACAAATTCTGCATGACAAATTACCTTAAGAGGAATAGATATTCTTAGCAATGGAACAGCTCTATTCTATCTCTAATCTATCTATCTATCTATCTATCTATCTATCTATCTATCTATCTATCTATCTATCTATCTATCTATTTATCTATCTCTCTCTATCTGTTTATCTACCTACCTATTCTCTCTCTCTCTCTCTTTCTCTCTACCTCTCCCTCTCTCTTAACAGGTATGTGACACATTGGAGTCAGGAAAACTTCTGTTCAAATACTGTCCTCAATACTTTACTAGATGTATGATCCTGAAAAATTCACTTAAACTATATTTTCCTCAGTTTCCTCAAAAAGTGCTGAGGATAGCAGCAACTCCTTTCCTTCTTGGGTTGTTGTGAGAATTAAATGAGATATTTGTTGTGTTTATCTGTGCCTAGTGCATAATAAGTCCTTAATAAATTATTGATCCTTTCTCTTCCCTCTCTCATTAATATAAATATTGTTAAGAAAAGGGGCCAACATACTAGAAATACATGTGTTTGCAAAAATGCATGCATGAATGGGCACATACACACATGGTCCTTACTGGTGAATTTCTATTTTTTAAAAAAACATAAGATAAAAGAAAATATAACAAGATGACTTAAAAGATCAACACAATCTTGTTTTAATAGTGTCAACTATTCTAGCTTTTTAGAAATAAGTGATGTCATCAATTCTAAAAACAACATAAACTCTTTTTTAGATATATTAAGGAAGAGAAGGGGAGGTGGAGAGAGAAGGGGTGGAGTGGGAACACTATCTGGAACAGATAAGATGAGAATACATATTGAATAGAGGACAAACTTATGGAACTCATACTTCCCTTATGTTTTCTTTTCCAAAGAGAATGGTATGGATATTGGAAAGAATAGGAAAAAATATGGCAAACTAGGAATTGAAATACAAAATGAATGAGAAGATTTTTGAGAAATTTCTTCAAGGTAGCAAATAACTGCCACTTCCAATCCATTCCTACAATTAAGCATGAATGAACTAAGGCTGTATTTGTGGTAACTGAAATTTCCTAAATTAATTTAAGAACTCTAATTTATACAATGAAAGACTATTATTCCAAAACATCAATAATGAAGTTTGCTAGCCAT
Source organism: Myrmecobius fasciatus (assembly GCA_023553655.1). Classification (NCBI taxonomy): domain Eukaryota; kingdom Metazoa; phylum Chordata; class Mammalia; order Dasyuromorphia; family Myrmecobiidae; genus Myrmecobius; species Myrmecobius fasciatus. Next base: position 6,021 of record JAJPUD010011356.1, on the reverse strand, counting down.
CTTCTGACCGAGAGGTGATAGATTCAAAATGCATATAGCACCATACATTTTAGGACATTTTCAATGCTGGAATTTATTTTGCTAAATTATGCATGTTTGTGACTGAATTTTTTATTTTTTTTCCAAGTGGGAATGAAAAAAGTGATAAAGAAAAAATTTAATTTTAAGATAAAATAAAAAATTAATTTTTAAAGAAAAATCATTTTGAACAGAAATGTTCAAGGAAAAGAAAAAATATACAGTGGCATCTTTAAACAGTGGCAAGTCAGCTTCACTTTTTAATTCCTGGCAAAATTATAAAATATATTTTTAAAGAGATAATTTATATCAGAAAGAAAAACCACCTGAACATATGGGTTCATTAAAAACAGACTATGCCAGATTAATCTAATTTTCTTTTTCAACAGATTTACTACACTGATAGAGCAAGGGAATTCTAGAAATGGAGTATACTTGAATCTCATTGACCCATTTCACAAAGTTTCTAATGCTATTTTTGTGAACAACATGGAAGATGTAGGCTAGCTGAGTGTTTCATTAAGGTAGAGTATTATGTATTATTAATATTACCTTTCATTAAGGTAGATTCATGGAGATTTGGACTCAGAAATTAGTCATTAAAACCCAATGTCTAAAAAGAGGGTTGTTATATGATTGTGTGATCCAGAGGTGTGGTCTTGATCCTATGCTGTCTTTCATTTTTCATTTTTATTAGTGACTTTTATCTGAAACAGGGCTGGGAAGCTTATCAAATTTGTGGACTCCACAGAGATTGGGAGATACCTATCATACTAGATTACAAAACTGAAAACCCAAAAGATTTCAACAATGTAGGGCAATAAGCCAAATACAATGAGATGATATTACTAAGGATAAATGTAAAGTGTTTAAAAGCTGCACAAATATAAGAAAAGGAGATGACAAGTAAAATACAACTTTGTTTTAAAAATAAACTAGGATTTTTAAGACTATATTGCAACATGAATGTGTAACATGATAAAAAAAACTAAAAAACAAAACAAAACAAAACAAATAATGCAATTAGACTACATTAATAAAATAACACTATCCAGAGTTAGGAAGGTAATAATTCGGTTCACTATGCTCTAGTCAGAAAAAAATGTCAGAATATTGTACTCAGTTTGGGGCTCCACATTCTAGAGTGCAGTCAGAGGAGGCTGATAAAGAATGTAAAGAGGATTAGAAAACATATAATAGTGGATCAGGTGAAGAAATTGTGAATGCTTAGCCAGGAGAAGAAAGCAGTTAGGGTAGTCATAATAGATTTCTTCAAATATAAATATTATCATGCATAAAGATAAACTCAATCTGGATTGGATCCCAAAGGACCTATTAGAAACACTGAGAAGTGGCAAAGTGAGATTTTGACATCATCATCATCATCATCATCATCATCATCACAACCAATTATACATATGTCTTAAAATATATCAGGCATTGTGCTAAATTCTTTATATTTTTTTTCCTCAGTTTGTCCTCACAACAACTTTGAGATGTGTATTCTAGAGTTATCCTGATTTTGCAGGTCAAGGAAACAGAGATAAGCGAGATTAAGTGACTTACCAAAAGAAGTTGTTAGTATTTGTCTGAAGCTTAATTTCAACTCAATCCTTTCTGATTCCAGGGCTGATAAAGTTGAAATGAGATAATGTTTGTAAATTGCTTTGTAAAACTAATTCTATATGAATTCTGGTTATTTTATAAGTGTTGGCAAATGTCATTTTATCATACACAGTACCTATTTTAGATTTATGTATACAGTTGGTTTTTATTACTTAAACAAAGTCGTAATGCTTTCTTTTAAAAATCTCTTCTTTTTCCTTAGACTCCTTTGGGGATGTCAATTAAAAAGTGGAAAGATAGCTAGTATCCAAACAAAGCCTAATAGTTTTCACCAGCACTAAAACTCTTTGACCACTGGGTGTCATTGTTATCCCCAAGTCTGCTCTTAAGGTATATGAAATTCTATTTTTCTGGAGGTGATCTGTTTGTTCAGATTGATCACAATTACATTGGTGAAATTCTTTGAAGTATTTGTATTTTAATATATCAGAATATAATATAATATAATATATAATATAATAAATAATATAACAGAAACTTCCCTTCAACAACAACAAAAAATATATTCAGCATTTCCCTTATCTCAAACAGTCAGTATTTCATTCTTTTTTAAAAGCACTAAAAGAACATACAAAAATGTACAGTTTTGGTTATATTTGAATTGTTTTACCAATTGCCTCCCTTCTCTAGCTCCTCAGAAAATTAGAATACTTATGGGGAGCAGAGATCTTTTTTTATTAAACATAGAGCTTTTTGTATTGCAAGGTCCTGATTAGTGTGAATAACAAATCCCTTGAAGTGGTTGCATATATTTGAATTCACACTATTTGAAGTTATAATTATGTAAAATATGGTAATTGGTTCCAGCTCAGTATGTACTACAAATACTAACATTTCAAGGACTTCAGGGGATTCATTGTTTTGCACTAATTAGGATTTAGCTATGGTAATTATTTTGAGCTTGAGTTAGATGGACTTGTTATATTTGTTTCTAATTTCTTTTGATTTCAGCATCTAACATCTTTGTTAACATGTGACATTTGACATAGTTCTTCTAGTCCCCTAGGTAGAAGAGTGGAAAGAGTACTGGGACTGAATATAGGAAGATTCTTTTTCTTGAATTCAAATATGGACTTAGACACTTACTGGCTATATATAAACAATTCTGAGTAAATCATTTAGCTTTGTTTGCCTCAGTTCCTCATCTGTAAAATGAGCTGAAGAAGGAAATAGCAAACTATTCTTGTATCTTTACCAAGAAAACCCCAAATGGGAATACAAAGAGTTGGATATGACTGAAAGGACTGAATGGCAAATAACTCTACTTGTTAGACATTAACTTTGCCAGTTTTACCATTATCTAGGGTAAATCCAAACCTTATTCAAAATAATAGTTGGAAAATCTAACAGCATAATGGGTCTACCAATATGCTTGTAGAAAAATCCATGTAACCATCCATAGAGAGTCTGCTAAATGGCACATTTGAAGGAGAGAACCCTAACCCAAGTCAAGGAAGACCTCAGTTAAAATTTGACCTAAGATACTTGATACTAAATCATTTCACCTGTTTGCTTCAGTTTCTTCAACTGTAAAACGAGAGTAAAAACATTTATTTTTCAGCGTTATTATGAGATCAAATGAAATAACTTTAAAGCACTTAACACAGCTCTTGGTACATAGTTTGAGCTAGATAAATGCTATTTATCATAAGCAGGAGCAGCAGTCATAGAAAGGGGAAATTGAGTACTGAGATACCATTTAAAATTTGTGGCTGAAGTTGCATCTCTGAAGGTATCCTTAATATATGCATTCAAAATGCGAACAAGAGTTTCTGTCACATATTGAAAACTGGTTCTGTTGAAGCTAATCTGTAGAGAGGTCAACATTTCAGGACTGTAATCAGGACTAGTTTAGCTACAAAACAGACAACATGAAATAAGGGCCTCATTGAACATTTCTTTCATTTATAACATTCTGGAAAGAATTGGAATTAATTTTAGGGAGTACAGTTTCAAGAAGAATTGAAACTCTAATTTCTTCCCCTGACCATATTGCATGTTTTCATATAAATTTATCTTTTGCAGGGCTTTAATAGGTTCCTTTTATCTTATACATCCTCAATGATGTCTGGCCTAACGAAAAAAGGTTAAAAACAGAAGCATGGTTTCCACTTAGTCTTTAATAGGATTGAAAAACTCACAAAAAGAGGTAATAATCAAATGGTTCAACATAAATCTTTCTGTATCATGGAATCCTTGGATTTAATCTTGAAGATAAAACAAACAAAAAATCAGTAGTTGCTTGAATTATTGGATTTTAATCAAAATATTAAAAATCATTTTTTGCCAAATCATCTCAAACCATGTTTTCATTTTAATTCTTAAGATTTTAACAAGAAAATACTATTTTTTAAAATGGTGAAATGTGGAAAATTTAGAGAGGAAAAAGGAACTTTGTTGATCAGTTGTATTTAATTTTTTGTGACCCTATTTTGGGGTTTTCTTGGCAAAGATACAAGTTTTCTATTTCCTTTTCCAGTGGATTAAGACAAACAGACATTAAATGATTTGTCCACGGTGAATAGTGAGGCTGAATTTGAATTTTGGTATTTCTGACTTCAGGTTCAACTACTCTATCCACTGAGTAACCTAACTTATGTGGAGAAAACTCAGAGGAATGATCAAAATAGCTGCAGGTAAAAGAACATGACCTTCTTTCTCTCCCCTGGTTGGTATATAGTTAATTATACCTATTCCTTATTCAATTATTCAATTAAACAAACATTACATACCATTTAATTAAACAAACATTTATTACATACCTACCATGTTAAGTGCATTTGCTGTACTGACACCACCTGAAAACTTTAATCTATCTCAGGGAGCTGCCAACATCAAATTCAGAAGTAAACCCCATGTGGAGTTCATATTTGGAAAGTTGGCAGGCAACTTGAAGCATGACTGACAATTTTTACTAACAATTACAATAGGATAAGAAATGGGCAAAACATCTGGATGAGTCAAGTGTTAGTCTCCAAAGAGTTTTTATTCCATGTAGTAAAAGCAGTACTAATGATGGATGAAGTGTTACTACTGATTGACTACAAATGAAGAAAGAAAATTAAATGTTACTTAGCTATGCAATTTAATACCAAGGCATTTTAAGACATAATCTTGGAAAACACCTGCTTAAGAAAAGAAGGAAGCACAGTGAATAGAGCAGGGCTTCTTAAACTTTTTTCCATTTATGATCTTTTTTTGTGTGAGATTTTTATTCAGCCCTAAGCATCTAGGTATATAAAATAGGTATGTAAATCAACAAATATAATCAAATAAACATTTACTTACAGTATATCATAATTTCCTAAATCCCATATTCTGTTACATAACCCCACAGGGGGCCTGAAATCACAGTTCAAAAACCTTCAGGATGGAGGATTCTGGAAAATTGGTGAAGTAGACTAGTAAATTTCAAGGTCTTCAGATTTCACCCACAAATAGAACAAATTTGTGCCTCTGGAAGAACATAAGAATGGTGAAAAATCAAAAAGACATGGACTAGATTAAAAATCTCTTGATAAAATCCCAGAAGCTCTGAAGAAAGACCCTGAGCAGGGATTAACCCAAGTGAAGTGCAAACACCTCCAGGCTGGCTCCAAGGAAACACCAAGTGGTGAGCCCTTAGACTAGCAGGGTGTGGCTGGAGTCTCAGCAGGAACCACAAAGATTTTCACCTCCTGGACTGTGCAGTCTGAGTTTGAGTTTGGGAAGACTGAATGAATTTGGGTTCATTGGGATTGTTGGGCCCAACTGCCCTGCAGAGATGCCCTGGGGGAGAAGGAACCAGCAGCCTGAGAGAGCAAAAGCAGTGGGGCAGGGATGCTGCTGTCTGTGGGCTCTTGCAGGAGGGTGGAGTCCTTGGTTTGGGTTCCTAGTCAGAGGGGAGAGCTAAAAGGAAGCTTGAGGCACCATCCCCCTACTTCATGATTAGAGGTGCTCACACTAATTCCTCTTATTAAAAAATAAACCCACAAAGAAAAAAGAACACCACCATTGAACACCCCCATTATGGGAACAGGGAAGACCAAGGTTTATCTTCAGAGGAGGACACTTTAGTAAAAAACAAACAAACAAACAAACAAAAAAACTTCTACCACAAAGAGTAATGTGTTTTGTTTTATTTTGTTTTGCTTTTTGGAATGGTATGGATTTTAATATCTGCATATTAAGAAAGTCATTACACCACTGAGGTTTTTCAGCAACGGAACTAATTTTTTTTTTAATTTTTATTTATTTATTTATTTATTTTTTTAATTGAAGCTTTTTATTTGTATAACATATGTATGGGTAGTTCCCCAACATTAATCTTTACAAAGCTTTCCATTACAAATTTTACCCCCAGTCCCCTCCCCTCCCCTAGATGGCAGTAAGTCCACT
>JAJPUD010011355.1:1105-45687 GCA_023553655.1 Myrmecobius fasciatus | reverse complement strand
TGTGTGAAGAATGGTTGAAGATGGGAGAAAATTAAGGAAGAGCAATGAACTTGTTGCAATAGTCTGGGCTAGAAGAGAGAAGGGTTTGTTTAAGGTCTGGTGATGTGAATGGAGAGAAGGGGACAGATTCAAGAGAAATAGGGAAGTATAGAGAAGGGGTAGGCTTAGGGAGAAAGATAATAAATTCCATGTTGGCCATGTTGAGTTTGAGATAGCTGTGAAACATCTTTTTGGAGATATACCATAATTGATGTGGGATTGGAACTGGATTCAGTTACCGCTTCCCTGTCATCATCTAACTTCCCCAGTCACTCCTTCCCTATCCCCTTTGATTTCTTCCTCAACCACTCTTTTCCTTGCCTTTCTTTTGCCTCTCCCTGTTTCCTCCAATTTCTCCCACACCACTCCTTATCTGACCGTCTCCCTCAGATTTGCCTTTAGCACAGTGCCTGGTACATCATAAACATTAAATAAATGTTTGTTGAATGAATGAATATTCTCTGATTCTCCCCTCATTCATATCCTCTCCTTTGATTCCTTTTCACTTAAATATTTCTACTTTCTTTTCATCTCTCCTTCCTCTGATGCTCCCTTCTTCTCTTCCCCACCCATCTCTCCCATGAGTTCTTCCTCTCTTTTTCCTTTTGAACCTTCCTCAGTAATTCCCATCTTTAGCACCCTCTTCAGTCATTCTGCTGCTTATCTTTTCCTTCTGATCCCCCTCTCAGTCAACTCCCCCCTGTCACAAGAGGATGAGTGGTAAAAATCGGGGGGTCAGATCTCCTGCAGTATCTCGGAAGGTGACAAAGCCTAGCCCTGGGCCTAAATCAAGGGCACCTCCTGGTGAGTTCATGGGCTTTCCCCAACCCACTCTGGGTCCTGCCATCCACAATCCCAGGGCTGATCCTCAACCCTAACTCCAAATTCCCCTTTTCACTGACTATTAAGGGCCTTCTATCTGCCTCTAATTCTATATCTGATGTACTGGGTGCCCCTCAGATTCCTACCAACTCTCTCCTGATCTGTTGAATAACCTTTACACTCCCTTCAACAGCTCCTCCAAATCTACCTCAGACCTAATGGGTATCCCCTAGATTCTCTAATCCACTTCTGACCTACTGAGAGATTCTTCAAACCCTATTGCACTCCCAATCATCTCCAGAGATTCCTTTTTAATTCCTGAATTTGGAGTGGAAAACTGGTCAAAAGAAAAGCTTGTGTTCCCCCTAGAGTTCAGGATAGTGTCAGAGGGGAGGGAATTGGACAGGGGAGTATTGGAATTAGATGATGGACTATTGAAAATGCTTTTGTTGAGATACTGGCTTGAATTTAGTGATGAGATCAACTAAAATTTGATGTGGGTCTATTCATACCTCAGTATGGGGAGGTAAGAGCAAAAATGGGGTAGAGATTGAGATCAGAGAAGAGATTTAAGAAAGAGGTAGTATTATGTTAGAAAGATCACTATACTTGAAGTCAGGATTTGGGTTCAAAACATTTGTGTTCAAATCAGTAAGTATTACCCATATTACCTTGAGTTACATCGGTTTCCCTCTCTGAAAAATGAGTGGGTTAGACCAGATAATCTCTGGGGTTGCTTCCAACACTAAAGCTATATTCCTAAAACTTAGCACAGCCACATATACAGAGTACCCCAAAGGTTAAAACTTCACTCATACTTTTGGGACTTCCCAAGTTTTCTCTTTCCTAGGCTATTCATTCCCAAGTTCATTCAATCAACAAGCACCTATTAAGAAGTTACTATGTATAGGCACTAGACTGAGCTCTGAAGATATTAAAAAAAAAAAAAAAAAAAGACACTGGCAGTACTTGCCCTCAAAGAGTTTACATTCTAAGAGGAAGAGACTATGTAAATTAATTGGTACATACAGAATACATACTGAGTAGATAGATGGAAGGTTCCTTCACCTATTACTCATGGAATAAATGGTAGGCCCTTCCTCATCCTGGCTGCCTTCCTCTTTTCTCTTTCTTGTTTATCAATAGCCTTCCTAAAGTATGGCACCCAGATGTGAACACAGTATTTTAAATGTCTAACCAGGGCAAAGTAAATAGTCTCAATTCAAATCATCTAATATGTATTAAGTGACTTATTTTCTCAGCACACTGATCTTAGCATTGGGGATAAAGAGACAAAAATATAAATCTGTCCTCAAGACCTTACATTCTGTAGAAGAGATGCAACATGGAAACAAAGATGCCCAGGACCAGGAAAGTTGAGGAGGGAGAGATTGCCCTGGGAGGATGAGGGGAGGCTTCCAGGAGGAGGTGATGCCTGAGTTGACCCTTGAAGGAAAATAAGATTTAGAGGAAAAGATTAGGAGAGAGTTCATTTCCATCCTGGGGAACCCCAAACAGCAGGACAAAGTAGCTTCAAACTAAATAGATTATCCTCTCTGGTCCTTAAAATCACCCAGAGTGATCCCAGAAAAACATCTAATGAACCCTAAATGAGTTCAGTATGCTCCCAGAGACATTTTTTCTCATCACTGACTCCTGCTTACCTAAGGATGACACTGGTGAAATTTTAAACTAATCCTGAAAAGTCAATTCCTCTACATTTCCAGACCTCAATTACTCTCACCAAGATGCTTCAATTTTCCCATTTATCAACACTTAGCAATCCATGTTACTACCACAAATCTATGTCCAATCTATGCAAGCACATACTGGTCTCCCCAGACTCTGAAATGTATGCTATTCACAGACTTCAACCCTTCTCATTCCATTCTCTCCAATCCTATATCTCAAGCCTTTAGGTCTCACAGGATTTCCCATTTTGGATCAAAGGACCCAGGAGAACCCATCCCTTGGGACAGTTAAGGGAGAGCAACTATTTATCTCTCCCAATCCCCCCCACACCCTGCCAAGCCTCACACCTGAGTCCCTGAAATAGCCCCAGCTGAGTCTGAGGCTAGGGCCAGCCTCCTTAATGAGAGTAATGAGTACAGCCATGGCGTGCTTCCCTGATCCCTAAGCACCCAATAAATGCCAGGGAGGGGGACAAATCAACCAGGAAACCAGCCCTTAAGGGGAGAAGGGGGTAGGGCAGAAGAGGATGCTTAGAACCATGAGCTTTCTCTGCTCTCCATCAGTCCTGACTCACCACACTCAGGCTCAGTCTCTCCCATCATACACAAACATGAACATATACCCTACACTTCAGGCAAACACACATGTAGACATGCATATGATCTCCTGGGAACATCCTTCTTATGGGAGCACTGCTCCAAAACACACACATACATGCTGTCCCTAACAGCATCATCTGAACACAGGTGCATATATATCATCTCCACAGGAACAATTTCACCCTTAATTCCCCCCCTTCTTATTACTTGTCTATCTCCAGTTGACCTGAGATTCTATAGCAGTTCCTCCGTTCTCCCATACTAATCCCTGTAAACCCATTTCACAGACTTTTGGTTTCCACTTTGCCCATTTGAATGTACCTATTTCACATTCCTCACCTGGCCAGCATCCTCTTCCAGAATATTCCTCATTATCTATATCTATTAAACCCCCTTGATTTCTTCCCCCAAAAGATTTCATCACTGGTTCTATAGACCCCTGCCCAGAATACAGCCCATCATACATGCTTATCATCTCCTCAGATTCTTGCCTAGAACACATTTCATTTCATTTTCCATAATACATCCTCTAAAGCTCTGTTTACCATACGCTCCATTATAAGACTACTAACCCCCTTGACCAGATTATGATCCTTCAGCTGTTTGCCAGTCCTCCCCACTCTTGCTTAGAACATGCTCCATCATGTCTTTCAGCAGCCCCTTCCCAAAAGATGTTCTATCACACACTTGCCAACCCATTGCTCAGAATGTGTTCCATCACACCCCCCAAAATTGCTTGCCTTCTTAAATACCATATGATCTATCCCCCCAGCTCCTTCTAAAACAGACATACCATCAAATGCCCAATATACAATTAAAGCAATATATCTTTTCTATTCCTTTTCTAGTCAATTCCCCATGTATACATTAGCTATTCCTTGCTAGTCCCCTCCCTAAGAGGACATGGTTCTCTCCATCTAATCCCCATGGGATCGGTGACCAGCTTGTCGACCAAGTGAGACATCAGTGACTAGTCTTTCTGTGGAGTTCTATCAGTGGTTCATCCATCCCTCCAAGATGTCAGTGACTAATTGAAAATATATGCCACCTCCAGTGGTGCCCCTTGGCTGTAGGCCCTAGTTCTTCTCTCAATGACTTACCTGAACATGCACCTGTTCCTCCTGCTGTTCAAAGCCACCTGTCCTTAGCTGCTCCAGTTCCAGGGCCAACTCAATCCCCTCCATCCGTACCCATGCATGCTCTTCTTGTAACTGCTCCAGCCATCGCTGTTCCTCTTGCCATAGCTGTTCTTCCTGCCATAGTTGCTCCTCCAACTGCAATTGTAGCTGGATCTGCCGCCGGCGGTCCTCCAATAAGAGCTGCTCCCTCTCCAGACACAATTGGACTTCTTGGAGTCTCAATACTTCCTGGGCCAGGGCTGGGTCAGGGCAGCTGGCCCCATATTCCCCCAGCTCCATGGCTGAGACCAACACCAGTTCTGGGTTTGCAGTTGAAGCCTCTACGACCTCTATTGCCCCTGAGCAATCTGATCTGACCATTGGTTCAGGGTGGCCCACAGGAACTGACTTGCCCATCTCATCCATTTCCTCTATCACGTGTTTTCCCTGACCCGCCCCATCCTGGGGGGCCCCTGGGGCCAGTGGCCTAGTCTCAACCACAGAACCTGTCTCGCCCCCTCCCTTCCTACCTCGTCCCTGTCTTTTAGTTCGGGGTCTACGAGACCGACTACGCTTCCCAGACATGATGTCCAATCTAGGCTATTGCACCTGAAATGACTGTCTGCCCTTCCCTGCTGGTCACAGTACAATTTCAGTCCCCAACACCCTTGAGGGCCGGTTCATGTTGCCCAAAGTGTTATCTCTGACCACCCTCCAGCAAAGTTAGTATTTAAGGATGGCACAAATTCCCAGAGGTGAGTGCCAGGCCAGGCCAGCCCTCAGGCTCACCCACCCCTCCGGAGTCCCGTGCTTGCCTGCCTGTCAGCCAGCCGGTATCCTGTCTGGTCCGTCTGCCTCTTCCCCCAAGCACCCTCCCGGTCCTCCAGCCAGCACTTCCAGCCTGAGAGCTTTCCGAGTGTCTCTTTCAGCCCAGGAAGGCTGGGGCTAGGCCAGGCTAGGTTGGAGAGTTTATAGGGACTCCGAGCTGCCGCCTCTCAGCCAGGCCTCAGAGGCTGACTAACAGGCTGACACATGGCAGCAGGGACTTTATGGGCCACAGGCCTGGTTAGCCAAACCAAGGTAGAGCTAGCTACACAGAGACAGAGTGAGAGAGGCAGCTTTCAGAGAGGCAGGATCTGACAATGTGTTTACAGAAACTTGTTGGGTCCTGTATCTGGGCTGGGCGTACACCCACAGCACTGCCTTATATGGAATGACTTCAACCCCCTACTGATGGACCGGGAAACTCAAAACCCCAAATCCTCACTTAGCCTGTGTGCCTTGGACCCTTAAGGAGCAAGGTTACCTTGAACCCTCACTGACCACTTGGTTTTGTAGTGACAAACCATTGATCATAGAATTAATTGTCATATAGTGTAGCTGTTCAAAAAAAGGGTATTTAACTTAGGATATCTTAATTTTGAAAAGTAATATGGTCTAAAAGAAACAATGTTGAATTTGGAATCTGAGAACCTGAATTTGAATTCGAACTTTTCTACTGAGTGATGTTGGACAAGTCTCACCCCTTTAAATGATCTTGAACATCCCTTTCTGCTCCCCAAATCCTAGGAATTCAGAAAAGGCCCAGACCCTCATTGATATTGGGAAATCCAGAACTCAAATGCTCCCTAATTCACTAACTAATAAACAATCAGCCTTCCAGCCAACTGACCCAGCACTCAATGACCAGGGAAACAAACTCCAATTTGGATAGAGATTCTGAAATCTGTGTGGGCCTCACTGTGTTTGCTTCTAGGGGAACACTGTAGGAATATAACACAGAGGGTATAATCCCTATGCCCACAGCTATTTGAGGAGATTATAGCTGGCACATAGAGTCTTTGAAAGATTTACAAATTGTTTACCATATATTATCTCATTTGATCCTCACACCTACAAGTAAAGTAGACCACAGCTCAGAGTTTAAGTGACTTGCCTTAGAAATATACAAGACTCTTATATTGTAATTCCTTTATCGGATTATTCTCTCTTATAGATATGATTTCTCCTGAACAAAAAAATGATGTGTAGCAATAACTATACATATATTCGATTTAAGTATTCTAACATAATTATCATGTAGTGGATATCCTGCTATCTAGGGGAGGGGTGGGGAGTAGGGGGGAAAAATTTGTAACAGAAAGCTTTGTAAGGGTTAATGTTTAGGAATTACCCATACATATGTTTTGCAAATAAAAAGTATTAATAAAAAAAATTAAAAAAGAAAAAAAGAAAAAAGAAACATCCAAGACTAAATCCAAACCAGGGCTTCTTTGAATCCAAATCTTAGACTTTTTCTTTTATACTGTGCCCTCCATGAGATATATTGGAAAAGATGATTAACAATATTAAGTGAGTAGTGGGGCCGATGAAAACCTACCTTGAATTCTGTGGGCTCAGAAGGATGTAACAAATAGGCAGGGGAAATCTTTGTACACTAGGGCAGTTAGTGAGGGTAAGGGAATTGAGGTACTTGCTGATCACTGAGCAAACCTTGACTTGTAGACAATCTGTAATGGTGGGTAGGTTTTGGGTCAGTGGCAGGTACTTGGGTAAGCAAATGTTTGGAGGCCTGAAAGTGCAAGATGTGTTTGAGAGCTGTGAGCTGAGGAGGAATGTGATTGCTGCCTTCAAGTATTAGAACAACTTTGAAGCAGAAGAGATTAACTTGAAAGAGCTGAATGAGGAACAAAGGGTGGATGCTGAAAGGAGGCAGGTTCAGGAAAAATGTCAGGCAAAGGGTCCTGACAATGAGAGCTGCCCAAAAGTGGACAGGAGGGCCACGAATAAATGCTGAATGACTACTTGATGGGAAGATGGCAGAGGGGATTCCCACTTAGCTATGGGTTTGATTGGATTAGACTTTTGAGGTCCCTTCTTGATCTGACAATATGGGAATGGGGAATCATCTAGTGTACAGAGATTGAAGAAGAGGAAATAAAACCAGACTTTCCAGATTGTGAAGTGCCTTGAATGCCAAATGTATGAGCTTTACCTGGCAGTCAAGGAATCCAGGGAGAAGGCCCAAAGATGCTATTTCACACAGACTCAAGACTTCCTTGCTTATGAGAGTGTGAAAAGGGGGCTTCTTTAACCAAAACATAATTGTTAAACAAATACTTTTCTTCTAAAGTACTTGGGTATGTAAAGACTCAGTAGAGGTTGGTCCTAAGGAGACAAAAGTAGGAAGGGGAGAAGGGGTGCAACTGGGTGGGGCCCAATGAGACAAACAGTACTGAAGAAGGGGCCTGGGTGGGGGTTCCCTAACAGTAGTATCTCGACCCCTCCCCTTGCTCACTTCTTCCCACCACAGTCTGTTTCGGGTGAGTCACACCAACGCCCAGAGCTCCATAAACTCCTCCACCTACCGGCCCTTCAAGTTTGGCCTCCCAGAGCCCTCCCCCATCTCCCTGATTCCCCACCCTCCCCTCCCTTTCTTCTCCCCATTGGCCCTGGGAAGTGGCAAGAAGAGGAGCCCTGGGGGGAGGGGTGTGCTGGGCAGAGCCTAGTCGAGGGTTAGGGAAAGTAATAGTGGATGTAATGTGGACCCACTGGGGAGAATGGAAGGAGAAGAGAACCCTAAGTGCTGCCTCGCCTCCATTCTAGTGTCAGTGGGCACTGAAGCCACTTCTGTCGAGAGTCCCCAAACCTGACCACCTTCCCATGACCCTGGCTTGCTGGGTGACCTGGTGAGTCACTGATCTTTCCAGGCCTTCAATTTCCCCTTTAGGCATTATAGGAAGAAGCTGAAGCTACCTTCAGAGGGAGATGGACTAGCTCTTGGAAGTCAGGGGTCAGTGACCAGACATGTCCAAATTTCTCCCAAACAGGTCCTACCTATAACTTGGGGCTAGAGTGTGGTCAGTGTACGGGGTGCTAGAGCTGGAGTCTGGCTCTGTCACTCCCTTCTTGTGTGACTCTGAGCAATCACATAGCCTCTCTGAGTCTCAGTTTCCTCATCTGTAAAATGAATGGGTGGGACTAGATCACCTCTCAAATTTTTCCCAGCTCTAAATCAATGATCCTATATCCCTTTGCACTTCCTTACCTTCCATATGTAAACAACAGTCTGTTCTTGTAGATTATATCCAAATGTTTGGCATTCAAAGCCTTTATAGTCTTCTCTTATTCGATTTTAAGATCTCTTAAGCAAAGACTGTCTTTTGCCTCTTTTTATATCCTCATGCCTGGTTCTTAGTAAAGGCATAATAAGTGTTGATTGATTGATTGATTGATTGTTTGATTGATTGACTTTGGAAAGGCTTTTAAACCAGAGAACAAAATTTATTCAATAAGAAATATTTCATATGGAAAAATACATTATGAATAGGTGAAACATTTAAGCCCGAGTTATCACATTCAGGAAGACCTGAGTTCATGGACTAGTTGTGTGACCCTGGGTAAGACACTTAGCCCAATTTGCCTCAATTTCCTCATCTGTAAAATAAGCTGGAAAAAGAAATGGTAAACCACAACTGAAATGACTAAACAACCACAAAATTTCCTTCAAATTCATTTTTTGCCTGGACAATGATACCCAGTTTTCTGAATCATATTTGTGCCTCCAGTTTCTTCCCTTTTAGCCTATGTTTTATATTACTGCTCAGGTAATATATCAAGTACACAGGACTGACCATGATACTGTTAACTCAAAAACCTTTGAAAGCCCCCCCCCCCAATTAACTAGAAAATACAGACCTTAATCTGACATTGAAGGCCCTCTCTAATCTTGCCCTCTAGTACCCTTCATACAGCTGCTGTCTAAGCAGGCTAGACTGGACTACAAGTTATTCCTCCATTCTTGCACCACCACCCTCACCTCTTCAGTCCCAAACAGACTCCAATTGCCTCTTTGTCTACTGAAATCCTTTTCCTTCAGGCCCAAATTTCTTCCCTCCCTACCCCCTTCTCTCCTCATGAGTTTCATGTCACTTTTCCTGGACCTCTCCTTTGCCCCTAATGTCAGACATTGCTATGTCCATGCGCCCTTGTAGTAGGAGGTAAGCCCCTTGAAGGCAGTGACTGTGCTTTTTCATCTCTCTAACTCTCAATACAATGTTCCTGTCACCTACTGTTACACATAGTATGTGCTTAATGAACATGTGTTTAGTGGAATTGTTGAATCCTTCCTTGATGAAGAATCCCCTAAAGGAGTGTTAGAACATTTGTTAACTAATGATGTTTGTGAGTTTTTACTGGTAATAATGGTGCATGTGGAGTTGACTTGTTAAGACTGTTGAGTGCAAAAGGAATTCTAAATTAAAGGCAGACACTAGGAACCTTTTAGGAGCCCTATAAACATGACTGTGACTCCTGGGGTGGGGCACGGGGAGCCATACTTCCCATTTCCCTTTACTAATAACTATCTTCCTCAAACCAGGGAAGTCAGACAGCGGTATTACTCCTTCACAGACCACAGAAGCCTTACCTTCCATTCCAGACAAACCCACTCTGCCCAAAGGTAAGAACTGGTAAGGAATTATCACAACTGTGCTATGGCTCCCTGAAGGCTCCTGCAGTGCAAGGCTGAGTGCTTACCCTTCGAGTGAAAGATCCCTGACCCAGGACCAGGCGCTCAGTCTAGGCACAATAAATGGGAATTAAGTAAAGGCAGATTGTTTATACATGTCTGGGTGGGTATGGAGACATGTATGTATGTATATCAATATCTGTGTCTCTGAGTATGTCTCTCTACCTGGGTGTGTAATGTGTAGTCTCCCTCTTCTGGCTGGAGAGAGAAATGAGTACCCAGCTGGGGGTTATGGGATCCCTGAGACATACTGCCTTATTTCCCTGCCTGCTTCACAGCCTCCTTTGAACCCTTTGCCCTCTACTCAGAGGCAGCTGGTGGTGCCGTAAATGGAGCACTGGACCAAGAAGCCCAGAGATCAAAACTAGCTTCAGACACACACTAGCTGTGTGAACCCAGGCAAGGCAGTTAAGCTCTTACTAGTGCCCTTTTGGGTTGTTAGGAAACTCAAATGAGAGAGAGAGAGAGAGAGACAGCCCAATGTCTGGCACACAGTAGGCACTATATCGTGATTCCCTTTTCTCCTTTTGGCACTACTGGGAATCTCCCATTATTTCTTCCCTTTCCATTTCTCTATATTCTGAAGCCTTTTCTTACTCACTGAAGCTCAAGCACCTTGCTCTCCTTATTCTTTGTGCCTTTGTAGCAGAAAATCTTTGGTACTTCAAGAAATGATTTTAGTCATAGAAAAAAATATAGCCATAGAAAACAGAAAAATGAGATGCAGAGTATCTCCTAGAGTTAGGCTGAGCCTGGCCCGTCATTGGTCAGACACCTACCCCAGAATCTTTCCCTTTCCCATTTTTACTACCTCTTTCCCACCCCCTCAAGATAAAACTGATTTAGAATTTGCTCACCTGAGCTCACTAGATGAGGTTCATTGGTCTGCTCTTCTAATTCCAGCCTCAGTCTCAACCAAGCAGGGGGTCTCTTGATGACATGGAGGACTGAGGTACTTCACCAATAACACTATAAAATCACTTGGCTAACTTCCTATCTAGCACAGGGCTTCTTAAACTTTTTCCACTTGAGACACCTTTTCAACAGAAAAATTTTTATCTACCCTGGGTATATTAGTATATAAAATAGGTATACAAATCAAACATGTATTGAGTATCATAAGGAAATTTATTTTAAAACAATTCTTTTATATTCATATAATTTTATCATTTTAAAGACAAAAGCAAATTTGTATACTAATGAAAAGGATGTACTTATTTTTACACAAAAATTTAAATCTTGGCAGAATATTTATACTTTTAGTGTTGCCAAATTTTTACAATCCCCACATTCAGTTATAATTGTTACCACAATTTAAGAATCTTTGATCTAGTGGAAGGGAGAAATATATTATCACATATTTTTCTCTCATTATCTCACAAATCAGAATAATTAATCAGACACAGATTTACCAAGCCCCGCCCTCTCAAAAAAAAGAGTAATTTTGTATGTTCACAAAAGAACAATCTTTTCATAGCTTAGCTACTGCAAACTTCTATAGGATGGAATCATTTCATCTTTCTAATTCACATCTGTCCTGATCACCATGTGGCTACCAAGAGTGTCTAGTTGCCATATTCCTCACCAATAACTCTATAAAAATATTTTGCATATGTTGTAAATATCAGGCTGAAATGTGTTTCAATTTCAGAATTGGAATAACATGAGACATTTATAGATCTCCTGGCAATTTACAAAAGTTTACCTAGCTTAGCCAAAGCAAGGAAAGTCTGTGAAGCAAGGATATGGCATCAATTCGTTTGGTTGCACCTTCCTTGCCTCTGTGTTGGCCTTGCTGGTTTAAAGCCTAAGGGAGGAAATCCTTATTCCTTGTGCATTTGGCACCAGGAAGCTGTATCAGTGTTTAAAACCTATTCCCTTTGGCCAATTAAGCCTCAAGGATGTTTCTAAATACTTTAAATGAAAAAAACCTAGCCCACTTATTTTTTTTTTATTATTTTGTTTTTCTAAAATGAAACGATAGAGTGAAGAGAACAGAGCCAAAAGAACATTGTATACAGTAATAGCAATATTGTTTGAAGAACAATTGTGAGTAACTAAGTTATTTTGATTATACTCATATCAACTACAAAGGACCTATGAAGAAAGATGCCATCTACCTCCAGAAAAAGACCTAACAAATAGAAATATGTATAGTATGGTTTCATATACACACACACACACACAGATAAGATAGATATAGTGTGTATATATAGAGAGATTATATAAATGTGTGTGTGTGTATGTGTGTGTAAAGTCTGTATCAAAAGACTACCAGAATTAATGTTAACAGATTAGAGCACTTATCTGAGAGGGAACAATTGGTTCTAACTTGGAGGTAGATTGAGCCAACTTGAGCTAACATAGAGTTGGCAACAATGGAACAGAAAGGGAATGGGTAGCTTTCAGAGGTTTGGTATACAGCACTGCTTTTGCTCTGTCCTAGGCTTTCTTCTCTTTTCATTCTATCCTATTTCACCTGATGATCTTCTCAGTCCCTATGGTTCCAACTATCACCTCCATGCAGATGACTCCAGATCTTGGCCTTCTCTCTCAGGCTTGTTTCTCACCTCCAAATGTCCCATAGACATCTTAAACTCAATGTCCCATAGACATCTTAAACTCAACATGTCCAAAACTGAACTCATCAGTGTTCCCCCGATCCCTTCTTAATTTCTCTATCACTTTGAAGGACACCACTGACCTCCCAGTTTCCCAGGCTCATCTTCCAAGGCGTCATCTTCAGCTCCTCCCTCACCCGCCCCCCGAGATGCAGTCAGTTGTCAAGCCCTGTCTTTCATAACAGCTCTTCTCTGTGTCCCCTTCCCTCCTCTGATACACTGCCACCACCCTCATATTGTTGCTCATCCTTCATTCTTGAAGAGAACATCGACGCCATGAGTGACATCTCTACTTGTCCATGATGTGGATTTGGGTAAGGCAGAGCTACACAGTCATCAGCCTCGTTCTCTCCTCCAGACTCAGCAAGTCCAGTGGCAGGACGGAGGTCTTTAGGATGGTCCAGATGCAGTGGCTGACCCAAGCTTTTTAAACTGAGGATTTTCCTAGGTCTCAGTTTGCCTGAGCAGGTCTTCATAACCCCATGCCTGGATTATTGCAGCAGTTTGACTTGTTGGTCTCCCTGCCTTATCTTTCCTCATTCCAATACATAATAATAACTAACATTTATGTAGTGCTTACTATGTGCCAAGCACTGTGCTGAGTACTCTGCATCTGATTTGATCCTTATAACAACCCCAGGGCAGAAATCCCATTTTACAGATGAGGAAACTGAAGCAAACAGGTTAAGTTATTTGCGCAGGATCACATAGCTAGTATCTGAGGTCACATTTGAACTCAGGTCTTCCTGACTCCAGGAATACATTATACTTAGTTATCAAATTTTCTAAAATGCAAATCTGGCCATATCACCTCCCTATTCAGTAAACTCTTATGGCTCTTTATTACTTCCAGAATAAAATATAAAACTTTCTGTGTTTGTAGCCCTTTGTAACCCTTCTACCTTCCAGTCTTCTACACCTTATTCCCCTCCACTTACTCTGCAATCTAGTTACCCTGGCCTTATTACTGTTCCTTGCATGTGACAGCCTGTGTCCTGACTCCAAGCCTTTTCACTGGCTGTCCTGAATTCCTGGAATTCTCTCTCTTCTTTTTATCCCCTAGCTTCCCTGATTTCCTTCAAACCTCAGCTAAAGTTCCATCTTCTCCAAAAGTCTTTCTTAAACTTCCTTAATCTTAATGGCTTTCCTCTAAGACTGAGATAATACATTTAGCACAGTGCCTGGCACATAGTAAGTACTTAATGCCAGTTAACTTATTGCCTGGCCATGCTTATATACGATATACAGTCAGGAAGAGGGCTGGGAGGAAAATGAAGACTGACAGACTGGTCTGGGCTCTTCCAGAGAGGCTCCAGGAGGAATTCACCAATGGGAGAGAGGGGGAGGGAGCCTTTCTGAAAGAAGAAAGAAAACAGGCATGTATTATGTTGCAGAAACTGTACTAAGCACTATACAAATATTAATTTATTTGGTAGTCATACTGATGAGGTCAGGGTAGCCATACCTAGTTCAAAATAAACGTGAAAAATTCACAATGGCCATTTTCTTTGCCAAAAAAAAAAAATTACCTAGGAGAAAAGGTTACAAACAAAATAAGAGGTAGAATAGGCATCAGGAATGGCAAATATAAAATAGAGTTGGGAGAGCAAATAGTTAATAAGGAAAAGACAAGTTCCCCAGGGGAACTCACAAGTAACCAGGAGAAAGGAAATACTCCATGAGGTGGGAGTAAGCCATTGACTGGCAAGTTAGAACCATCAAGGAGTTTAGCAGAGAAGCCAGAGTTAGTTAGAGTAAGGAGGAGGGAGAGTGCATATTCATAGTGGGCTTAGTCCTGAAGAGGATTTAGTAAAGATCTTCATCATAAGCAGATCTTGTATGGAAAATACAGACTTGGGGTTTCTCAGGGAAATTAGGGAAGTAAAGGCAGGAACTCAGAGGAAGGGATCAAGGAGGAGAGGAAGTGCCAAGGAGTTCAGAGGGGGATCAAAGAAGAGCCAGGTGAAATACCTAGGAGATCAGGTTCCAGACCTGTCTAGAGATATACTAATCATTATCTCAAAAGGTTGTTTAAAAATACCCAGAGGTTGGAGAATGGACTATGGAGATTGATAAAGAGTTCTTTCCTCTACAAACAGGATAGTCTGGGAATTGGATAAATCTGATAATAAATAGCCATTTGAGTTTCTTCCTGATTAGGGAAAGGGACTGAGTCCACATCAACACCAACCTTGGAAGATAGGGCTATTATTATTTCCACTTTACAGCTGAGGAAGCTAAGGCAGACTAGGGTGAAGAAGTACATGTCAGAGGAGATGTTTGAAATCAGATCTTCCTGACTCCAAGCCTACTTCTCTTTCCCCTGTACCACCTAGTTGGGAAGGACATTTCAAATTGAGCAGACAATAGGAATGGCAGGCTATTCCAAATCTAGGTGGCCTCAGGCACTGAGGGAAGTTTCAGGTTGAGTCAGCATGGCTAAGTAGAAGCTTCATGAACTGAAATCCAGAAAGCCAGGAGCAAGACAGGGAGGAGAATGAAAGTGCAAAGAATAAAGCAATACTAACTCACCAGAAAATCATGATCTAATGACAATTAACTTTATACCGGATAAACATAAAATGAATAAATAACTACATCTGTACAATGTATACAGTTTAAATACAATGTAAACAAATTCTATAATATACAAAATAGAAAAATACAAGATAGTTTGGAAGAGAGGCACTAGCAGTTGGGATAGTGCCTAAACTGAATCCTAAAGAAAGGGAAGGACTCTCTGGGGCAGAGTTAAGAAAAAGGAAAGCATCTCAGACATAGAAGGTGGTTAGTGCAAAGGCCTGGAAATAGAAGCTGGACCTTCTTTGAAGAAGGTCACTTTAAGTGGATAACAGCATGTAGGGAGCAGAGAAGTGTCCAGTGTGGCTGGAAAGGATAGACTAGGACCAGGTCATATAGAACAGTTTAAAAATGATAGGAAGCTGCTAGAGTTGATTAAGTAGAGGAATCACATATGGACTGTACTTGAAGAAAAATACTTCTACCAGGAGACTAATTGGGAGTTTTTTGTGATAATCTGGGTAATGGATGATCAGGTTCTGAACTAAGATGTGTGTGAGTAGAAAGAAGAAGTTGAATATAAGAGATGGTTTAAATGTAGAAGTGGTGAGATTTGACCATTGATTAGATATATAAAATGAAATGAAAGTGAGGAATATAGGATAATGCCAAGCTTATAAAAATGGGTGACAGGGGCCGCTAGATAGTGTGGTGGATAGAGCACCGGTCCTGAAGTCAAGAGGACCTGAGTTCAAATTTGACCTCAGACACTTAACAGGTCCTATCTATATGACCCTGGTCAAGTCACTTACCCCAATTGCCTCAGCAAAAGTAAATAATTAATTAATTAAACAATTAAATAAATAAAATCGGGTGACTGGAAAGATGGTGGTACCTTCAGTGGAAACAGGAAAGTTTGAAAGAGGGGAGGTTTTAAGGGGAAAATTAGTTCAAATTAGGCATGATGAGCTTGGGATGATTCTGGGAGATCTAGTTTTGAAATGTCCTGAAGCTTGGGGGAGAGATTAGTGATGGAGAGAGACAAAGAGACACACAGAAAAAGACAGAGACAGCAACACAGACAGAGACAGATGGAGAAAGAAAAAGAGAGTATATCCATCCTCAGTGTTCTCATTTCTGCCTCATCTCCCTGGCAGAGCTTTCTCGGGAAGATCAAGCCGCAATCACCATTCAGTGTGCCTACAGGAGGCATCTCGCACAGAAGCAACAAACCCGGCGAATAAAAGAGAAGGAAGAATACACAGTCTTGATGGACCAGCTACAAAAGGAGGTAAGGCTCTGCAGAACAGGAGCGTGGCAGGTCAGGGGGAGTGATCCTCGGGGGGTGGTCCCAGTGACCTTTGTCTGGGGGGAGACAAGGCATGAGCAGGCACTGGCACTCTGTCCGTACATCTCTCCTGGAGTTGGCTTTGGGGGCTGACCTCACCCAGGGTGAGAGGAAACCCTACTTTGGCTCTCAGGCCTTCCTGGCTATGGTGAAGCGGGAGCAGGAGCAGGCTCACCAGGAACATGAGAAGGAGGAAGAGCAACGGCGAAAGCGGCAGGAGGAGCAGAAGCGGCGGAAGCGGATGTTGGAAGCTGCGTTTGAGGGAGATATAGAGGAGATGAAGGCTGTGCTGAAGGAGGTCAGCATGGGTATTCCAAGCGGTAGTGTGAGTCTCATCCATTAGTCAGTTCGAGGTCAGCAGGAGGTCATCCAGGTCTCAGAACAGGGTCAAAATGGTCACCAAGGGGTCACTGGGGACTCATCAAGGACCAAATAAAGTTAGAGCTAGTGCTCAAGTCAGGCCCAGGGATGCCCAAGTCGGCAAGGGCTGGTCAGGAAACCACGAAACCCGTTTTCCACATTCCTTGTCCAGCTCCCCTGGGTGTCCATGTAGAGCTCAGGAGGGTGGGCCGAAGGGCCCCATGCTGTGTCTCCCCCCACTCCCCACTGCCCACAAGGCTTCCCAAAGCTGCCCAAGGGTGGCTGCCTAGCCTCAGGCCAGGGTCTCAGCCCCCCCCCCTTGCACGGGACCTAGGGTTCCACCATAAGAACAGGTAGAAGATGCCAGGGTGCTTCCTGCCAAGCCGGAACACTGGAAGAGAAAGGGCTCTCCGTACTTGTCCCTGATCCCCCCCGAGTTCTCCCACAGACTGACCCCGTTCTGTGCCAGCCGTGCCCAAACCCCCTCTCTGTCTGTGTGCCTGTAGCATCCCTCGGCAGCCCCACTAATCCCCAGGCCTGTGGCTGAGGCACCTGGCCTCTGGTCACATGTCTCCAGGTTGGGTCACACAGGCCTCGTGTTCCCTGTGGCCCCTGGACACACCTTCCCCCCTCTCCCCTGTGTCACTGGGCCTGTTGTGGGTCTTTGTGGAGGTAGGGGACGTGCTGAGCCGGGAGGGCGTGGGCCATGATGACCGCGGGAAGGTGGTGAGGCTGAAGAGCCACGTGGCCATGGTGGAGTGCACAGACGCCAACGGGAACACGCCGCTGTCTGAGGCTTCAGGCGGGGGGCACCCTGCCGCTATCAAGTTCCTCATAGAGAATGGCGCCCACCCCAACTGCAAGGTGCGGAGAAAGAGGGAGAGAATGTGAGACAGGGAGCCCCGGTGCTGGGGAGTGGGCGAGGAGACCCGGGAGGAGAAGAAAGAGGGTCTGAAGGAGCATGCGTGGGGATGAGAGGGCAAGCCAAGGGGCCTGCTCAAAGAGTGTCTGTCCCTGCCCCCCCCTCCCCAGGGAGCCTTCGGTCGCACCCCTCTATACAGAGCTGCCTTTGGTGGCCACCTGGCCGCAGTGGAGATGCTTCTGCAGCATGGATCAGACCCACGGACCTATGCAGATGATGGAAATACTCCAGAGCAGGTAGGAATAACCCCGGTGCCTTCCCTCCCTTCAGAAGCCTAGGGCTGTTACTCTTAGGTTTAGAGCTCAGCCCTCTATGCCTCCCCCTCCCCTCCTCCTTGGAGCAAGCTTCCATATCTTCATCTTCCTAGGAAGTGTCCTGCCCTTGTGCATTGTGAGGAAGCCCAGCCGCCCGAGTCATTGCATAAACCTGTGCTGTCCAGTTCAGCCATGAGTGTAGGCCACCTTCTAGACTCTGGGGCTCAGGCCTTCTTTCTAAACTCATAATGAAATTTCTTCTCCTGGAGAAGACCAGGCCCTCATTTTAATTCTTCTAGTATCAGTCTCAGCAGTCCCCTGCTGTCCCTAACCCTGGTTCAATTGCCAATAAGCTTTTCTTTAAAAAAATTTTTAAAAATTAAAAAAAAATTTTTTTAATTATTTTTTTCCATTCAATAAAAGTCTGCCTTCTCTTCCACCCACCCCTTCTGTCATAAAAAGCCCACTCTTCCCACTGAAGGAGGAAAAAAAATCCTAAATCCCCATTTTATAAACTAGTATAATTAAGGAAGAAAAGAAACTAGTACCTATTATGCACTTTGTGCCAGGTACTGTGCTAAGTGCTAAAGATACAAATAGGGGAAGGGAATGGCCAACCATTAATTACCTACTATGTGCCAGACACTGTACTAAGCACTTTATGAATATTATCACATTTAATCCTTATAACAACCCGATGAAGTAAGTTGTACTATCCCATTTTATGATTGAGAAGACTGAGGCAGACAGGTTAAGTGACTTATCTGGGGTTATACAGCTATTAAGTGTCTGAAGCTGTATTTGACCTCAGGTCTTACTGAGTTCATGCTCAGCATTCTTTCCACTGTGTTACTACCTAGTTGCCAAATACAGAAGGGAAAGGGGGGAAAAAGACATTCTAATAGTAAACAACCATTACTACATTGATCATTTTGTCTCCTCTCCCCCAAAAAAGTCTCATTTTGCATTCTGATCCTTTTACCCCTTTATTGGGAGGTAGCATATTTCATCATGAAACCTCTACAATTTTAATTGCTTATTGTATTAATAAGAGTTCATAAATCTTTCAAAGTTGTGTGTCTTTACAACAATCTTGTTACTGTATAAATTGTATGAACATCAGTTCATACAAATCTTCCCAAATTTCTTTGATATCATCTTCATCATTTCTTACAGCACAGCATTATCCCATTACATAACAGGTTCAACTATTCCCCTATTGAAGAGTATCCCCTCAGCTTCCAATTCTTTGACATCACAAAAAGAACTGCTATAAATATTTTTGTACATATGGACCTTTTTCCCTTTTTTAATTTTTTTTGGTATACAGACCTAGTATTTAGAATCAGTGGGTATGTACACTTTAATAACTTAGGGGTCATAGTTCCATATTGTGATCCAGAATGACTAAATCATTTCACACCTCTGCAAGCAGTACATTAGTATACCTATTTCCCCAATTTTTTCTGGTAACTTTTTATGTTCACATTTCTGTCCCAGTTTCCTTCCTAGGTAAATTATTCTGCTGTCTCCTAACTCACATTGTTCTTCAAAACATTTATAATGTCCCCCATATGTAGTATCTATGCCAAGTATTGGTAAAGCCTTCTGTACATTAATATTTGCATTCACAGTAATTGATAATTTACTGGGCTTAGTTCAGATTCCAAATAAAGTAATAAAATTCAATAATGATTACAAAATTATAACAACAAAATTTATTTTAAAAATCAAGATGAGAAATAAACACTGGAAATACTGATATCATTAAAGTCTTGGGCAATATGGGGGGGGAGGATGAAAAAGAGAGGGGAAAAAAATGTTAATCCCAGATAAACTCCCATAATATAACTTTGACCCACATGTGTAAGGTAGATTTTTTATATAGAGCCCAAATTCATAGCAATTCTACAGTGAGAAAGGAAGTTATGGAATGGCTCCTACTTAGGCCCCAGGTAGAGAACAATTAGAGCACAGTCCTTAACTAGGAAGGACTCTTTTCTCATTCATGGTTCTGATTTTTCATCTTTATGCCACAAAGGACATCTGGTAACATGCAAGTGGGGTTGACTGCAAATATTTATGAGAAATAATGTTCAATCCAGCAAATATATTTTGATAGAATAGATTTAAGAAAAACACAAAAGGAAATAAGGCTAGGCAGGGTACGGCCTACTCCTGCCACTTTGTTTCTCTCAGATAAGGACCTGAGATACAGTCATACAATTTGTTTATATAGAGATCATCTCTCATGGTTTTAAAGAAGGGAATTGAATAATACTTTTTTTATCTTTTTTTATATTAAGGCTTTTTATTTTCAAGGCATATGCATGGATAATTTTTTGTCATTGACCTTTGGAAAACTTTGTGTTCCAAGGTTTCCCCTCCTTCCCCTCACTCCCTCCCTTGGATGGATCCCCTAGGTCCTAGATGAATACAGCCCAATGTATATTGAGCATGTTGGAGTGTATGTTGGATCCAATATGTGTATACATATTTATGCAGGGTTTTTTGCTCTGTGCAATTAATATCACTAAATATTCCCTGTATTCTTAGTATTTGGCCTAAATGATTTTACTGTACTTTGAATACAGACGTGGTTCCATATGTGCTGGTACTCTCTGAGAGGCTTTCCCAGCTGTAGTATAGCAGGGATGGGTATATGTTGTTGTTAAAATAACATAAAGAAAATATACCAGCTGGCACAATCTCCCTCTTTTTTTCCATTGCACCAAATGGTTGTGTATTGTTCAAGCTTTTAAGCCAAAAACAAATTATCATCAGACATTTGCTTAAAAAAGGGGGGGGAGGGGAATTGCAGATGTGGTAGACACTAGCCACATTTAGTGTTACTATGACACTATGGGACAGATACTATGGGACAACTAATACTTCTTGTTTGCCTTGGCAGTTCCCACATTCTGGCCATTGTTCTGTATGAAACCCTCCACATCAGCCTCCCTACTCATAAGCTGATATTGTGTTTTTTCCTCTTCTCACATTAGGAAGAGCTACAAAGGTGTTGTGGCCCACCAACCCCTTTCATGAATTTCTTAGACAAATATTTGAAGTGCTTGAATGTGGAAGAGAGATTAGAGTTGTTTTATTTTGCTTCAGAAATTAGAAACATAAACAATAAGTGATTTAGGCTTCATTTTGGGAAAAACTTCTGAACAATTAGAGCTTCTCTTTCTATAGCCTGAATGGGTTTCCTCATAAGGTATTGAGTTTTTACTTACTTGAGTTCATCAGGAAGAACTTGGATGAGTATTTGTCAGGTATATTTTAGTCCAGGATTCTTTAAGGTTTGTACTTGATGACCACTGAGATTCATTCCAGTTCTTAAAATTCTATAATTCTTTGTGAGCTTCTTCTGAAATTGGGAGGATTAAGAAATGATAGAAATGAAATGTCACCTGTGGCCAGCTCTCCTAAGGATTCTGGCCTCATAAAGGTCAAATTCATCTCTGAGGGCATCATCCCAAAAGCATCACCAGCTCTTTGATTTCTTATGCTGCTACCCCAGAATAAAATTTTAAGAAAATCTATAAAACAAAGTTTCAGCATGGTCTCCTCAGATGTAGAATAACAGACTGCCAGTTCCTTCACAGGCACTAAATGTACAATATAGGCATAGGGAGTGGAGTATGGAACAGCCTTTATTCTACTCATTGATGAAAATGCATAAAATGCAAAGGTTATACAGGAATGCATTAAGTATCAAAGACTCAAATAGCTCACTAGCCCGTTTAGAAACACCACCCTCTCCAACAACCAGGGGAAAAAAAAAAGACTTTTATAGACACTGTCACCTTAGACATACTAAAAGACTCATTACCATCTCATAAATGGTTGGCAGGGTCCAGATCTCCACTTCCATGTCCTGATTTTGATATTCTTCCACAGTGATCTCTTCTTCCCCTGATAAATGCTGTGTTAAGGAAATCTTCCTTTGGGTAGGTAGTTCCAGGCTCAAATCCATAAACTCTCCAACTTCAGAACTCAAATTCAGTATTACTCATGAGGTAACCCATAACCCTTAAGCCTGGAAATATCTTGTGCTCAGAAAAAGAAATAAAAAAGTAGAAGGCACCCAGAAATTGGAGGTCCAGGAATGCCCATCTTAGGCTCACCTAAGCAAGCCAGTTTGGTTGTCATGTGTTTCCTTTGCAAGCCATCCATTTCTGCTACTTTTAAGGGATGAAAGTCACCTGTATTCCTCCTTGTTGCACTCTGGTCTACAAATACAAGGGAGAAAAAAGAAGCCCACAAAAAGGAAAATAGGTAAAATGAGTGAGCTGTTTCACAACTTACTATTGTAAACCAGAGTGGGGGCAGTTTCTTTGACAAGAGTCTGTTTTTTCTAATTCTCAGTAATTAGAGGAATTCATTGTGGTCTCAGCAAGGGATTATAGTACTAGTCTACTTTCATTAGTCATTCCCCTTCAAAAAAAAAAGTCCACACTCAGTAATCTCATTAAGCCAATTGAGGGACCCATCAGATGGATCAGGATCTCTCTTAAACAAACATGAATATTTTTTTTAAAAGAAAAGAAAAATAGGATTGAACAAGGTGGGTCCTGGAAGCAGGGACATTAATTAGGATCATAAAAACTTTCTGAATTGAAGTTATTATAATTATTGAGACAAGATACAATATGAGATACCAAAGTATTCTATGAAATGATGTTCCTTATTGCTTCAGCCATATGATAAAAAAAAGTTCCATCAATTTTTTTATTTGCTTCTCCAAGAGAACCTGTACCTATAAGTTCAGTTTCACTACAATTCCCTCATATGTTTTAGATTTATTTATATTGAGAATTTCAATATTGATATAATTCAATTCATTCTGTTATATGTCTCACTAGTCATTGGATAGAAATCTCATATTTAAGAGTATCATCAGGAAATTTAACATGCATAATCTAAAAACTAGGACTATATTGGTACTGAAAAGAATTTTTGTTTCAAGGAATAACTTGTGATCATTGAAAGCTATATGCAATGTATTAAATTACCTGTCAACTAGTGGTGGAGGGCGGGGGGGAAGGAGGGGAAAAGCTTGGAACAAAAAAAAAGTTTTTCAAAGGTCAATGTAGAAAAATCACTCATATGTTTTGTAAATAAAAAGCTTTTAATAAAAAAAAAAGAAAGAAAGAAAGCTATATGCAAACACAGGCAAAGCCAATCTTTTGTTGTTGTTCAGTCACTTCTGACTATGACCCTATTTGGAGTTATCTGGGCAATTTTCTTGCCATTTCCTTCTCCAACTCATTTTACAGATGAAGAAAATGAGGCAGTCAGGTTAAATTATTTGCCCAAGGTCATATAGCTAGACTCTGAAGCCAGAGTTGAACTCATGAGGATGAGTCTTCCTGATTCTAAGCCCAGTGTTCTATTCACTGTGTCACCTCACTTCCCAGGACAGTTTTTAATACAGGGTTTTTCCAGGATACATGATAAATTAATAATCTAGTAGGTTGCTGTCATAATCTAGGAAATATAAAATCTCCATCCATTTGGCTTTTACTTTGTAGATTGTTGGACCAATTTCTTTTAAATGCCAGTGGATCTCATTGGAATGGCCATGTAGCATTCTGGGGCATGATACATTTCGTATGATATCATTTACAAAGCGAAGTATTTTGTGTAAGAAAAAACACCATATCTTGTGTTTTAGTCATATCTTTCAGTGAAATATTTTTATTAATGTGCTAGCATTTTGCTTGGATAATTATAGCTAGCATTTATATAGCACTTAAAGATTTGCAAAGTACTTTACTAGTATTATCTCATTTAATCCCCATAATGATCCTGGGAGGTAGTTGCTATTATTATCCTCATTTTACAGATAAGGAAATGTAAGGCAGACAGGAGGTGAAGTGACTTGCCAAAGTCACCAAGCTGGTAAGTGTTAGAGGAAAACTTGGTCTTCTTGACTCCAGGTCTAGTACTGTATTCACCACCTAGGTGTCTAGCTTGGAAAAAGATATCTATCTAGAGATTTATCTGTCTCAGACAACTTCTAATTTACATTTTATTGTTATAGGGAAAGAAAAGATAAAGTAATTCCTAAAAGAAGGAAAGTTCTTTATTAATGTAAATACAAAAATTTTTTTTCAAGTTGGGTTTCAATTAAATTATTTTTCAAATGTAGCAGTGACAATATTAATGTTAGCACAGATATTTAACCTAAAAGAAACCTAAAGATTATAGTTTTGTCAGCAATAAACAAAAGGATTAGCTCCTCTTTTGATTTCATTCTTTCAATTTGGTTAATAATAATGAAAAGTCTATTTCTTCCATTGATCTAATCAAGGTTCTTACTTCTTTGAGATTCAGGACACTGTTTTGATTAGGTTCTTGATTCAGGAAATAAAGGAATATTAATTGAGGCAAAGGACACTGCTACACATTGATTCTTTTTCCCCCTTTTTTATTGTTTTCTTTTTTTTCTAATTATATATGTACATTAATTTTTTAAAATACCCATTTCTTCATGAATCATGTTGGGAGAAAAATCAGTACAAAAGAGAAAAACTATGAGAAAGAAAAAAAAAAAACAAAAGAAAAAATAAATATAGCATATGCTGATTTACATTCAGGCTCCATAGTTCTCTTTTATATTGATTCCTAATATTTTTAATAATAACTAGTATTCATATAGTACTCCCATTTTCAAAACTCTTTACATACACCTTTGATCCTTACAGCAACCTTTTGAGATGGTTGTTATCACATATATTTTATAGACAAGAAAGCTGAAGCTAAAAGGAGGGTTTTTGTTGTGTAGTTATATCTGACTCTTCGTGACTCTGTTCAGGATTTCTTGACAAAGATACTACAGTGATCTGTCTTTTCCTTCTCTAGCTCATTTTACAGATGAGGAAACTGAGGCAAATAGCATTGTAACTTGCCTAGGGTCATACAGCTAATAAGTGTCAGAGGCTAGATTTGAACTCTGATTTCCTGACTCCAGGCCTATTCAGGAGTGTCCGTTGTGTCACCTAGATGTCTGTAAAGGAAGTTATCACACAACTATTAGGTGTGTGAGACAGGATTTGAACTCAGGCCTTCTTGACTACAGGTTTAACACATGATTACATCATCTAGCTGTCTTTTTATAACTTAACCGAAGTCTTAGCACTATGGGTTAATCACACTATCTAAAGGAAATCCTTCCATTTAGGCACTGTACAAGACCTCCTTCATGGCATTGGTGATATTGAGCAGATGTCAATGTGGAGGGCCATTTAGATAATAAGCACTTTGCACATCATTAGAGGGAATTGGTAGAAATTATTTTCCCCAATCATTTCTATTTTCACCACATAGATACTGGCTTAAGGTATCACCTTTTGAGGTCACTACCTCTCTGACTTTGGATGATAGAGAGAAACTACTTTTCTCCTTGAAGTTAATGAGAATAGCTGATAAGGGTTTAGTCTAAAGCAGAAGGCACAGTTCTGCAAAGCTAGAAAGCTTGAAAATAGAGGTTATAATTAAAATTTACAATGTTCTCTGATCTCCCTGACAATCTTGATAGACTAAGAATAATCTCCCAGCCAGTAATCAAGTATTCAAAAATGCAATTTTCCCACACCTCCAATCCTAAATGATCTCTAGTTCCCAAATTCTCTTTAGCAAAAAACAACTGGAGTTGCAATGAAAATTATCTTTACCTAGAAAATCATTATTAAAAATTCAGATAAGTAAAATTTTAAATGTGCAGAGTGATACTTGTTCCCTTCCCCCTCTTGTATGTTGTAGTAAAACAAAAGGCAGAAACAGAGTTTTGACTTAATTTACCATTATTCCTTCAGGTTTTGGGTAATCATAATTCATTTCCTGATGGTTTGTCTTAATAAGCTAAATTGTGAGCCAGGGAAAGGAAAAGACTCTAGCTACTAGGCTATCTTTGTGGAATCAGGAAGACTCATCTTTGTGAGTTCAAATTCAGCCTCAGACATTTATTAACTGTGTGACTCTGGGTAAGTCAATTAACCTCTATTTACCTCAGGTAAATCTGTAAAATGAATTGGAGAGGGAAAGGGCAACCCACTTCAGTATCTTTGTTGAGAAAACCCTAAATGAGGTCACAAAGAGTCAAACATGATGGAATAACAACCAAAAAATAGACAATGAAGTAAAAAAAAAAAATTAAACCTATGTGACATGCATCCATAATACTCAATAATCTACAAGACTTTGATCCCTTTATTTACTTAATAGTAATCCATATTTTCACTACTACTATATATGCACACTTTCACACTGAAATTATTAAATGTGTGTTGACTTAATTTGGAGACTTTATTTAGCTCTTTCTAGAATTTCTGTACTTTTTTTTTTGCTTATGTTTAGCTGGTATGTTGAAATACAAGATGGCAAAGCATCTTGTAAAATGATATTACTTATTGCCTTTGGGTGCATAAGAAAACCAACTTTTCCAGTTGTCCAAAGAAAACGTCTGAGCAACATTTCTATATGAGACAACATTCTTTGTCTTCATCTGCAGCAAAAATGTCAGTATTCATATGATTCAGTTCTCTCAGTAGTGTCAGTGAGTTGGAAATGGAGTTCACATTGATAATACCAAGTAAATGCTTTTAAAGGATCTAAAAGTCGTATGATTCTTAATTCTCTCTGCCCCCTTTTTTGCCTCTCTGCTCCCATTATTGTGTTAGCTGAAAAGAATAGAACATATGTACTGGGGTTCTGTGTATAATTTTCTCTATGTTGTGGGCTACCATGGCCAAGGAATTTATCAACTTGCAACAAATTAGAGTGAGTTCTCAGCAGTCTGTCATTAGGACTATCCTCAAAATCTTTTCTACTTAGTAGAACCTGCCAAGGCTCATGATCTACTACCATCACCTTAAAGGGACCAGGATTACTTCCACATCATGATGAAGTATCAGAGTGTTTCCGGAGTGCTAACATAAACAGCAACGATGCACATACTAATGACTGTGTTGTTTTATGGCCTGGTAGAAAGAGTGTTGGATCTGGAATCAGGATGTAGAGTTTTCATTCTGGATCAGACATCCTAGCTTTGGCAGGTTGTTTTGTTTCTTTGAATCTGTTTATCAAGAAATGGAGATTCTTACAGAATACCTAACACAGGCAAGTATATGTGTAGTCTTGATGCCCTTTATCTATTCTTCACATGTAGGTAGCTTCCCTAGATGCCGTGGTAGATGTCTTGAGGTCCTGGGACATTAATCTCACAGATGCCATGCTGAAAAAGATGGAGGCTGAACAGCAGCGTCGGGCCCAAGAAGCCCAAAAGCAGAAGGAGGCAGAAACCAATCGGTGCCCATGGGAAAGAGGAGGGTGGGAAGAGGGAGGCCATTTCAGGTGTTAAATGAGAGGCCCCGAGATGGATCTCAGGGAGGCAAGTGAAGGCTGGAGTTAATGCATAAAGGTGGAAAACCACCCTCACTTCTGCTTTCCATTCCTACAGAATGGCTGCCAATGTGCAGGAACTACAGAAAGAGCAGGAACGATGTCAAAAGGAGGTTAATATGAACAGGACCCCAACTCTATGGTCCCTCAAAACCATGCCCGAAAACAAACTAGGAATCCAACTCCCCCTTAAGTTCCCAAACCTACTGAGTTCAAATTGAAAGGGTCCTCGAAGAATATCTAATTCAATCCTTTATCACAAATCTCCTCAACAACATCTTCAAGCATCCACCATCTACTTTAAGACTTCTTGAGAGGGAGGATCTGCTACTTCTTGAAGTAATCATTTAACTTTTGAACAATTCTAATTGCTAGGAATTTTTTTTATATGTCAAGTCTATATTAACCTATTTACAGCTTCCATTCATGATCCCTAATTGTGTCTTCCTAGGATCAAGAAGCATATCTAATAACTCTTATACATAACAATCCTACAGATAGATGAAAGCAAATATCATGTCTCTCCTGGGCAGGGAGGTGATACAATGGATAGAGCACCCCATCTGGCATCAGAAAGACCTGATCTGAGTTCAGATGTGATCTCAGATACTTACTATGATCCTGAGCAAATCACTTAAGCCTGTTTACCTCAGTTTCCTCATCTGTAAAATCAGCTAGAGATGGAAATGGCAAACCATACCTGTATCTTTGCCAAGAAAACCCCAAAATGGGGTAAGAGAGTCAGACCCTCCTAAGTCTCTTCTTCAGATTAAATATTCCCCATTAATTGAACCAATAAGACCTAGTCTCCAGGCACCACCCTTTTCTGGATGTTTGCCAGTTAGTATGGCAATTTTCACAGTTAATCACAAGATATATTCTGGCCACAGAGACCAGAGCAAGACTTTTCCTCTAATCTGTATGTCAGACATCTCAATAGAACTTGGGCAGGTAGAGCATTAGCACAGAGAAGGCCATGTCCACTGTTCACTTCTATTGGTCACAAAGTCCACGAAGATCTCCATCCATATATCTTTCACAGGAACTCTGATATAGTCATTATTCTGTGCCTATGGCATCGTCTTTTTAAACCCAAATGTAGAAAATTACATTTGTCCCTGTTACATTTTATCTTATTTTATTCAGCCCATTATTCTAACCTGTTGAGACTTTTATGAATTCTAATTCTATTGACAGCTGTATTAGAGAGTGCTAACATAAACAGCGATGATGTACACACTAATGACTGTGATGTTTTATGGCATGGTAGAAAGAATGTTGGATCTGGAATCAGGATGTAGAGTTTTCACTCTGGATCAGACATACTAACTTTGGCAGGTTGCTTTGTTTCTTTGAACCTGTTTATCAAGAAATGGAAATAAAAATGTTTGGGCTCTCTATCTTCCGGTTACCTAATATAGGCATGTATATGTGTAGTCTTGATGTCCTTTATCTATTCTTCACATATAGGTAGCCTCCCTAGATGCCATGGTAGATGTCTTGAGATCCTGGGACATTAATCTCACTTCTATGCCATCTGAAAATTTGATAAGTAAGCCTTTCCTGGCTTCAAGGCATTGATTAAAACATTGCATATCACAGGACTAGGAGTAGACATTTCAGATCATCCTTCAACCTGACATAAGCCCATTAATAATTATTCTTTAAATCTGGTCATTCATCTAATTCTGAATCCCCCTCATTTTAAGGAGTATACATTTCTTCATTTTATCCACAAAGATAACATAAAATAATACATTGAATGCTTTCTTAAGTATGTTATGTCTATAATATTCCTCTTACCTATCAGTCTGGCTACTCTGTCAGAAAAGGAAATGAAGCTTGGTTTGGCACAAATTGTTCTTGTTGAGCCTGTTGTTGTTCTGATTTTGCGTGTGTGTGTGTGTGCGCACACGCTATGTTTCTTTCCTTTTCTAAATGTTCTGGGACCATTCCTTTAGTAATGTCTTCCAGAATTTTGCCATTGTCCTATAATTTGCAGACTTTACCCTCTTCTCTTATGTGAAAATTGGGGCAATTTTGCAGTTTTCCAGTTCTGTAGCAACCTTTACCATTTTCCAAGATCTTTCAGAGATCATACCCACTACAGCTACAATCACATCTGCCAGTTTGTTTGTTTTTCAATATCATGGGACAAAGTCCAAGCATTGGCTTGAACTACTCCCCACTATTCTCTTGTTTTGTTCTTTTCCAACTACAGATTGTTTTTCTTGGAAGAGAAAACAAAAGCAAAACAAGGATTGGATAGTTGTTTTCTTACTCTTATCCATCTGTCATTCACTCAGCACAGTAATCCTTCCCAGTTTTTAATCTTCTCCTTGGCCCTCATATTTCTTCCCAACTCATTCTGTGCTTCATCCCTTTGGTTCTTCTCACAGGGTAGTTCTATCCTTTTGTATTCATCCTCAAGTTTTTCTCTTTCATTTTGTTTGTCTCTGTCTCTTTAGAATTTGAATTAGTCATTGAGGTCTCTGTGTAATCACATTTGTCTCTTTAGCTTTCCTTTCTCCTCAGAATCATTTACACTTGTCTTCTCCCCAAAGTGAGTCTTCCAAAGCTATGTGCCCCATTCCATGGTCCTTAAGACCCCAGCTTTCTTCCAAAAACCAGATCCTCACAACCTCATGTAGCCTCCAGTCCTAAGTAACTCCACTGCTACATCCCCCTAATTCGTGGTCCCCAAAACTCAGATTTCCTGAACCTAGGTTCTCTAAACCCAAAGCCCTCAAATCTAGATCCCCATCAGGAGCCTCCCATAGAGAGCAGGCCAAGACTGAATCACCTTTCCTCTCTTCTCCCAACAGCTGCAAAGAGCATACTGTGACCTTAACAGGAGGATCACAGAGCATGACAAATGTGAAAGGAAGAAGATGGATAAAACAGAGATTACTCTGCAGGTGAGAGAGGCACTATTGCTAGAGGAATGGATCATACTGTGTGAGGGACAAGTCACGGCAAAGAGGGGCAGTGGGTCACTCTGGAGGCTCTGAAGGGTCCCCAGGGGAGGGAGGTATGAATAACATAAGAGAGAAGGCTGTCACAGGAAAAATAACTGGAAGGGAAAAGGGTTGTCATGGTAACCGAGAGAGCCACACAGAAAAATCATGGGTAAAGAATTGAAAAAAGACTTTGGAGGTCATATCATCCTAATTCCTTGTTTTACAGAGTAGCCCAGAGTCGAGAATAAAGCCCAGGGCCTCTGACTCTAATCCTGGGATTAGAGAATTAAAAGGGACCTCAGTAGACATCCAGGGCAATTCACCCATGAAAGGGATGCCCTTTATAAAATGTCTGACAAGTGAAAAACTCACCCCTTTTCTAGGAGACCCATCCCACTTTGGGACAGTGCTGCATGTTAAGAAGTTCTTCTTGACATCATGCGATGCTCTGGATCTGGGAAGTTCTAATTTTTAAGAACTTTTTTTCCCAAGTAGATCTGAATCAAGGGTCCGAATATGGTTTTGTAACCATTTCATTTCCCCCATTATCTTCCCTTAACTGAATAGGCTTGTCATATCCATCAATCAATCAAACATTTCTTGTTCATGATATTTTGTGCCTGGGATTCTGCTAAATAAATCCTGGTGATAAAAAGAAAAAGCAAAGACTGTCCCTGCCCTCGAGGAGCTTGCATTCTAAAAGGAGAGACAACATGAACAAGGTATATACAGAATAGATGGAAGGCAGTTAGCAGGTCAAAGGAAGACACAAAATGAGCAGACCCAGGCCCTAATCTTGGGGGAGAAGAGTGGAGATAGATGGAGATTAGACACAGAAATCTTGACAATAACCCAAGACAATGCATAATGACTGTTAACGTGTATGAAACAAACTTTTTCTCTCACATATGTTTTAAGTTGCCTGTCTAATTGAGGTCAATTATTCACATAGATTCCAAGTGCTAGAGGAGTCCCCAGAATGGGGAGAGCTCTCAGTGGACTGGGGTGAAGGCTGTATGGAGAATGGAGTAGAGATGGGCTTTGGAGGATTGGGAATGAGAGATATACAGAGGGGTAGAAGAAGGGGGAATATCATAAACTAAAGTACAAAGTGAGGAGTGAACCTACTCTCTACGGTGGGTGATTATTAGGAGTATGGGGATGAGTAGTCTATGGCTGGAGTTAATACTGAGTGTTAGAGGAATAGTTGGAAATAGTTGTGGAATAAGACTGGAAAGGCCAAATGGGGTTAGTGGGAGAGGGAGCTTTGAGCTAGGCTAAAAAGAGGGTATTTTATTCTGTGATCAGTGGAGTACCATTGAAGTTTATAAGTGATAGTGATCAGAACTTTTCACTTTAGAAAGACTAATTAAGCAGAATGAATTGGAAGGGGAAGAGAGCAGATGAGGGGAGGCTACTTAGGTGACTGTTATCCCAACAGAGTTTAGTAGACCTGGAGACCGAACAAGGTTAGAGGCCATTGGGGATATTAAAGAGGAGACTGATAGGAGCACTATTATAGAGGAAGGATAAGTCAAGTCACAGCATTACAGAAACTTAGCATTGGAAGGGACCTCAGAGACTACCTAACCTAACCTGAACCTAAGCAAGAATATGCTCTACAACAAACATCACAGACACTGAGCCTGGCATTAGGGACATAAAGACAAAATAGAATGATCCCTGTCCTCAAGAAGCTTATATTCTTTTGGGAAGAGACATGATAATCTTTTCTTCTGGGGCTCTTGTGACTCCTCTCTTGATTCTTTTCTTTACCTTTCTTGGGTCTTCATTCAAATCACACCCAGTAAGTGAGTAAGTCTCTGTCTTGGACCCTTTTGTCTTTCTTTATTCTTTAACTTAGAGATCTCATCAACTCCCATGAATTCAATTGTCATCTCTATGTGGTGATTCGCAGATCTATATATCTATCTATCCCTGAGCTATGGTCTTTTTTCAGAGCCCTAGTTCTACATTACCAACTGCCTATTGGACATTTGAAACTGGATGTCCCAAGTACATCTCAAGATTAGTATAGCTAAAACAGAATTTATTATCTTTTCCCCAAAATCTTTCCCTTTCCTGAACTTCATATCATTGCTGAAAGTATCTCAACATAATACTTCTAGTTACTCAAGTTCAAAACTTAAATGTCATCCTCTTGCTCACCTCACATAGCCAATCAGTTGCTAAATCTTTATTTCTTTCCCGACATCTCTTATATATGTCTTCTGCTCTCATACTGCTGACACCCTAATTCAGATCCTCATCATCTCTTGTTGGTCTGTTGCAATGGCCTTCTAATTGGCTTCCCCATTTCAAGTCTCTCCCTACTCTTAACTTATTCTCTGTTCCACTGCCAAAATGATTTTCCTACAGCATGAATCCAGCCATGTTATTCCCCCTTCCAGCCATTTTTTTTAGTCTGTTAAAATCTTTTTGGATCTTAATGGGCCTACCTCCTTTTCTTAATATCCATGTTCATGATGATATCTTTTGTAATTTCTCCTCACTCACAAATTATCCCTGTTAACATGTAACAACTTGCTAGCATCCAGCTTGCATCTTTCAAATACCCTTAAGATTGCCTGAAGTCTAAATTCTTCTGAGAGAATGGTGCCATACTCTATGAATCACAGTCATATAATATCACCAGGAAAATACTGGCATTAAACAGAGTCCTTTAAGCAGAAAGAAGTTTGAAATCACTGAGCATGCTTCAGAGTTTCCCATTTGTGATGTAGCATAAGCTCTCATTTGCTTCTGGTTCTGGCTTATCATCCATTAACAGGACCCATCCCAAAGTTATGCAGAAATAGGCCAACACAGAAGACTGCCCGGCCAACAGTATGTCATTAATTTGACAATATGCATTCTTTGTCTACTTATTTTTCCTCTGAGGATTTCTCCCCAAACTTTTTTGAGTTCTCATTAAGGAAACTCTAGTGTTTGGGGGTCTGACAGAGTCAGCACAGTGTCATCTATAAACAATATCTGGAGTACCTTATCACATATAGGGAATCCCTCCTCTACTGGTACTCTGAACAGGACATTCTCCATGACTGGTGAACATGTTAGGTGAGTAAGAAATATCTCACTAATCTATTTCCTGCTTAAAGTTAATATTTAAATGATTGTTGAATAAAACTCAGCAATCTCATTTGTCAGATTTTTAATATACGCATGGTTGATAATTTACTGGTAAAAAATCTTTAAATCTAAATGTTGTTC
Organism: Myrmecobius fasciatus; assembly: GCA_023553655.1. Lineage (NCBI taxonomy): Eukaryota > Metazoa > Chordata > Mammalia > Dasyuromorphia > Myrmecobiidae > Myrmecobius > Myrmecobius fasciatus. Next base: position 12,260 of record JAJPUD010011355.1, on the reverse strand, counting down.
TCTTGAATGATATGCTTTTTAAAATAATAATCAACACAATGGGACTCTATATTCTCTAAACTCAATCTTATCACACTAAGAAAAATCACTATATTTGTGTTAACATTTTTTAAAATTTGCAAATGGATGATGCATTTTATCAAAGGCCTTTTCTTTTGTATTTTTTATTATTATTGCTAAGACATTATAGTAATTTTTTCCCTACTTTTTAATATACATTCCTCTTATAAGTGCCACTTTGGTTATGAACAAAATTTTGATATATTGTTTAATTTCATTTGTTACTATTTTGTCTAATCTGTTTGTGTCAGTCCACAAAGTCCTATTTCAGTGCCTCACAGTGGCACGGAGATGATCTTACATTCTCAAAGATTTTACCAGAAAAATATAAACCTTTTAGCAGGTTCCACCATGCTGACAAAGATATTAAGTATGGTCCTGGCAACAATGTACATCTGCTTTGTGGAGCCCAATCTAGTTAAGTATAGAGAAGTTCATCACTAGTAGCCCGGCCATTAAATGATGAATTATTTGGTCATAGTAAAAAAATGCAAAATGGCCCTCAGCCCTATGTGGCTACCTTATCTTCTGGAATGATAGAGGCAGGTGCTGCTGAGAATCATAAAGCTTTTAGGGCATCTATAAACAATGACTTAGTTGTTGGCATCCTAAATATGTGACTCTTAATCAAATGAGGAAATAAAAAATAACCCCACCATAAAGCGCTATTATGATAATAAGGACACTTACCTAAATGAAGAAAATGATTTCAAAATTTCTACAGGCAAAGCCTCAAAGAAAAACACAGCTTGGGTACAAGTTCAACTAGAATTCCTAGAAGAAATGAAGCAAGACTTTTAAAAGATTTTATAAATGAAATGAGAATGTTGGAGAAAAGAATTGAAAAGAAATGAGTGCTATGGGAGAAAGACATGGAAAAAAGAATTATCAACTTAGCACAAGTGGTAAAAATCTTATCCAAATTATAAATTCCTTGAAAATTGTAATGGCCAAAGAGAAATGAGTGACTATGAAGCAACAAGAAATATTAAAAACAAAATCAAAAGATTTTAAAAATAGAAGAAAATATATATCATATTAAAAACAACTGATCTAGGAAATAGATCAAGTTAAAACAGCTTAAGAATCACTGGACTATATGAAAGCCATAATCAAAAGAAGAGCCTAGATTTTGAGAAGTCATAGGAGAAAACTTTCCAGACATATTAGAACAAGAAGGTAAACTAAAAATAGAAATAACCAACCACTCACTTCCTGAAGGAAACCTCAAAATTCAAACTCTTAGAAACATTAAAGCCAAAATCTAGTACTTCAAAGTCAAGATTAGAGCTAATCAGAATTTCACTTCCTTTTAATGTTGATGTCATTCATGTTATTGTAGTAATTGTAGACATTAAATATTTATTAAGCAATTACTATGTGCCAGGCAGTGTGCTTCAAGGAGCCTGCCATCTAATGAGGGAAGACAGTACACAAAAGGAAGGGGAGAGAGTGGGCATGAAGGGAGAAGTTATATTGTTTGGAGGATGGGATGGGGAGGGTGAAAAGAGAATTATAGCATGGGGGAAATGAACAGATGTTTGTCCTGCTCGATTTCCTATAGTAATTATCAATAGACAATATTTATTAAGTACTTACTATGTGCCAAGCAATGTGCTTCAAAGAGCTTGCAATCTAATGAGGGAAGACAGTACAAAAATGGAAGGGGGTGGAATGAAGGGGAATTTTTTTTCTCTGAATTCCTCATATTCATAGTTTTTTAAAGCATAATGCTGTTCCATTATATGAAATAAATTATATTTTAATTGACAAGTGTCATAGGAGCAATGTCTATCCCACACAGGCTAAGCTAGTTCTTTATTAAAAGGTAATGAAATCATACTTAAAGATTTACTTGGTACAGGAGACTAAGGCTTCCCATCACTCACATGCATAAGGAGTTTGGGACTCCTCAAATTTGGCACCTGTTTCTGACTGGCATGTGGATCAGCGAAGTTATATCCACCTGAACCAACACTACATTCTTGCCAAATATTCTTTTTCCATCTTATTAAGTAAACTTGTTAAGTCTTAAATGATCTGGGAGTATCTAATTTTGTTCTATTTCTATTCTGAACCATCAGAACAGGCCTATCCAAAACAAAGTCACTGATAATCTATGTAACTTCTGAATCAGCCATCTGTGTGTAGTCATGCTGACTCATTAAAACAAAGCTCAAAATTAATGTCAAAGAAATAATAAAAATGAGAAAAAAGATTTGACACCCAATTGTGGCAACCCTAGTCACACCTACTTAAACAAGCAGTTAACACTAAAATGAAAAAAGGAATGGCAATTAGAACAGACTTCCATATCCCAAGGAAGCTTAACCATTATAAATAACTCGGTTACCATATGACAGAAAACAATATATTCTTCACAAATTATTTCCCAGGTACATGTTAAAATCAAAGATTCCCATGAATAAGCTTATTTGAAAGACATAACATCATTTTGTGTGGCAACCCTTTGGTTATTAACATAAAATGAGACATAAGTGGGGTGGACATATACTCATGCAAGATATTTGTCATTGTCCAGAGGATATCTAGAGCAGAGTCTTCTAAAATGCTCCTATTTTTGAATGACATTATGCTGATAGCATCTAACCTAGAAATGTCTCTTAATTAAGATCTATAATTACCCAAAAGAGTTTGATCAAACTGTGCAGGAAAAACCAAATAGATGAACATTGACTTTTGTACATTCAGTTGTACATACAACAGATAGGCAATTGGATGGGCAACCTATAGATCTGGTCATTCAGAAAGTTTTGTGTGTGTACATGTGCACACACATTCATGTATATGTGTATATTGGACAGACTTTGTGAATGGACAAATATTTGGATCCAGAGTTGAAAAAGAGGAAGAAACTAAACTAGATTTCCTTTGGGAAATGATTCAAAACTTTTAATGCCTCAATGCTTCTCCTTGAAATAAAAGGCAATCTCTCTTTAATACTAGTGTTCTGATAGTATATGAATTTGAGTCATGCCTATCAAAGTCTCAGAAGAAAGATGAGAATGATGGTGAATAGAGAATCATATAAATACAGTACAGATCAAGAACTGCTCAAGAGAATGGAAATTAAAAATTGTCATTGGAGTAAATGTGACCAGAAAGGGTGGCCCATCTGTAGGAAAAGAGAGATATGGCAGATAGATTGGCTCCAGTGGTATCTATATATTGATCTGGAGGAAAATCCCTAGCATGTTAAGTGGACTTTTTTAGTGGAGATTTCTGAATGAAAGATTTGAGTGATTCTTCCCTCAAAAATTCATCAATTTAGTTTATCCTCTTCCTGTTTTATATTTGTAAATATTCTTTCAGTTCTCAAATTTATTAGTATAAAAATTTATCATAATCTATGCTCATTTTCTTAATTCTTTTTATATTTTTGAGGTCTTTATTTCCTCATTTGTAATTTTGATTATTTGAGTTCTCCCTTCTTTTTCTGGTTACTAAATACTTATAAAGTTATTGATCTTATTAAATACAGTGTCTAACAAATTTCAGTTGTTCTTTTTTTATTGCATTATAAAGGTGTACAACAAATGCTCTTTCAGATATTTGAGTGGCCTACTTTGTACCTTGTTAAGTATATTTGAAAGTTTCATTTGCAACTAGTAAGTTCCCAGATGTTTGAAAGATCCAGTTGTCAAGTCCTGTTCAAGGAGTCAGGAACTCATGAAGGGGTCAGAAAACCAAAAAGGGCGGGGAGTTGTCTTGATGACTTTTCTCTGCCTATTTTCTATGGACAAATGGAAAAGAGCTGGGTCTGCTGAGCCTGGCTTTGGAAAAAACAGTAACAACAATAGTAATAGCCTACTGTGCACCATGGGCTTTACAAACATCTCATTTTATCCTCACAACAGTCATGATAGCTGCTGTTATTTAACTCCATTTTACATTTGAAGAAACTGAGGCAAACAGAAGTAAAGTAGTTTGCCCAAGGCCACGTGAGCTAGTAAGTGTCTGAGGCTGAATTTTAATTAAGGTCTTCCTGTGCTCTATCCACTATACCACCCAGCTGCCTTTTAATTTGAAAAGTAAAGGGAATGGATAAAAGGCCCAGCATCTGAAACTGGAATCCGTTTAGGAGATGGTAGGGCCCTGGTTTTCCATTTTTGTTGATATATTTTGTTTTTACATCATCTTCATCTCTTAATTATTATTCCCCTCCCCAAGAGAAAAAAAGAAAGGGGGAAAAGCATCTCAGGAAAAATTGAAATATGTTAACCAAGTTTAACAATTTTTATACAATGTCTTTTTGGGGAGGGTGGGGGTTAACTATAAAATATAAAATCATTTTATTGCTTCCAATATATGTGTACAGGAACAAACTAGATATAAATTATAAACCTGACAGACAAGGCTCAGTTGTCTGGATTTAGATAAGCAAATTAATTTACCAAGAATATAATATATCTTTTCAAAAGCATTGTTAAAAGTAGGTCACAACTAAATATAGAACTCAGAAGGAAAAATGCTACATCTTCAATTCACTATTACAAATGATCCTTCAAATAATACTACATTCTGTTTCAAACTGCAGTCCTATTCTCTGAACACGTCAGTTATAATAACCTATCACAGAGTGTATCAAGGAGAGAAAAGAGACATTAGTATGGTAGCCAATATGCTCTGGCCTCAGTCTCTTAGGCAGGCTACACTATCTCTCCTTCAGGATTTGAAAGGTAACATTGAAGACTTAGGAGCCTCTTATTTGTTATCACTGTTGTTTCCCCATTCTGGGTGTTACCCCACTGTTAAACAATATGGTATACTACCCCAGTTCCATGTAATCAATTAGCTTTTACAAAGGAATATTCAAAGATAAGCAAAAAATAGAAACATAGACCTTTCCCTCTCCTCAGTCTCTCAGGAGAACGGACCATGGACTCAACACAGTTTATACATAGAACCAGTTTCCCCAAATCATATCCAAATGCTATGTCATTTCTGGATTAGTGCTTCTCTGGATACTTAAGGCCATTCATCAGGGTGCTGATACCACACTGGCTGCAAAATCTGTCATGGATTTGACCCCCAGACTCCCAGATGGCCTGTTGTCTCCACTTTTCAAACTCACAAAATCATATCTTCCAACTTCGCCTAAAACAAGAAAAAAAATGCCAAGACAAAGAACATATTCATGAGCCACATGTAGCCTCAGAACAAGAGGATCCTGTGTTTCTCCCCTTATAGTATTTTCTCTTGGCAGAAGTCATCAGTGAAGGAGTCTTAATTAAGAAAAATCCAACTGAGAGAGATCAAGTCCAAGTAATGCCTTTTGAAAGCACCCCAACTACAGTGAATTAAAGGAACTTTTATTCAACATTGTGTTTGGTCCATAATGTCTACACATTTCTAAATCTCTCCACAGCACTTCTTTTACATGTTATCATAACTTACCTTGGAATAGTCTACCTGACTTCTTCCTGACTTGATCAGTCAGTCAATAAACATTAAATGCCAGGCATTAAGGATACAAAAAAAGTTGAAAGATACTTCTTGTCTTCAAAGAGCTGACAATCTAATTCCTTGAGGACTTGCCTTAGCTGAACATATTGATGCATGACCATCAGGACTGGACCCCCAGGCCAATCCCATTTTATACATCTGTATAGATATAAAATGAGAACTTTAGTTTCTTTTAACACTACCACACCCAACGTCTAAAAATAACAACAATCATCCACTTCCGAAGAAAATTCTTTACAAATAGAATGGAAAATTGATATTAGGTAATAATACAAAAAAGTAATCACTAGTTTAAGGCTCAATTTATTCTCCTGTTAAAACTTTTAAAAGTCATGGAATAGCTAATAGTGAGTTTAAGTATTTAATATGAGTTCAGAAAATGATTAAGGAAAAATTGAAATACTGAAATTGCATATATGCTGTATATATCAGCATATAGTATATATAACATATATAGTATCGAGGTACTAATATTGAACTAGTTAAGACCTATGGATCTTGAAAACTTCAAACTTTATTCACATATTTAGATTTATGGCAAAGTGCTGTTCTGGAGATAGGTTTACCAAGGCTCAGTTCTGTGACCCAGGCTGTTGAGTTCTCCGAAGCAGCATCTTTTCCTCTTAGGTTTTATATTGATTGAAGTTCATTTTTTCAGTGGATGTCATACAACACTAATTTAGTTACTCTGATGAGGATGCACAGTTTCCATGAATGGGCAACCCCATACTTAAGCTAAAGTTCTATCTTCTATAGTCAAAAAACTCCTTTTCTGATTTTAGAACTACTTTATTCTCTACTGGATGATGCTGTACAGTAGCCAAGTCATCTTCATTGCTGCTGCCACTGCCACTTTGGATGAGGTCAGATCAGATCTGCTGATTGTGTGGCCCAGCATATGTGATGTTCCAAACCCCAAATCCCCAATCTCTAGAAAGAAGAAAAGTTGGCATATTTTTTTCATCCTTTCTGCAGAACCAAACTTAAAGGTATTGCTTGAGCTATATCTTGAAAGAAGAGAGGGATTCTGACAGAGAGAGGTGAGAAGTATATTCTAGACATGGGGAGTGGGGGTAGAAAATAGAGGTGGGGAGATGTAATATAATCAAAATAATATAATGTAATCAAATGTAATGCAAAAGGCATAGGGCTGGACTGTTGGGTGAAGACCTGAGAGAAGACTAGTTTGGATGGAGTGGGGAAGGAGAGGAATGCATCACAAGACTGAAAAGATGAGTTGGAGACCCTTTGTAAAAAGGACCAAACAGAAGAGTTTTTATATTATCTTACAAAAATAGGGAGCTAATGAAGTTGATTGAGTAAGGGGATGACATAGTCACATCTACATTTCAAAAAAAAACAATAAATAACAAAAATTAAAAATAAAAAACCTCTGGTAACAATCTTCAAAATTGTTGGCAAACTGCTGCAAGATAGGCCAAAATGTGAGATACTTGTTGCAGAGAAATCAATTAAAAGGCTATTGCAATAAGGTGACAGCTATATGAATTAAGAAATCATGTGCAAGTGATGTTATGAAGGTAGAAGGTATGATTTAGACATAAAGGGTGATACTATAAGCAAATCAGGAGATTGAGGAATGGTTTACCTGTCAGATCTATGGAGAAGGGAAGAATTTATGACTAAACAAGAGACAGAGAACATTATGAAATGCAAAATGGATAATCTTGGTTAGATTAAATTTAAAAGGTTTTGCACAAACAAAATCAATGCAACCAAGATTAGAAAGAAAAAAGGAAACTGGGGAAAAGCTTTACAGAAAGTTTCTTGCTGCAGATATATAGGGAACTGAGTCAAATTTGTAAAAGAAAAAAATAGGTGTCTATGGGATAATTTGAGATATATAATTAGATAGTTGGCGATGTAAGAATGGAAGTCAACAGAAAGATTAGGGCTGTGTTTGAGAAACCCCAAAGGAAAGTATGGGAAAGAAGTATTAGGCTGTCTACCAAACTGAAAGTCTACAGAGCCATGGTGCTGATCTCATTGTTCTATGCCTGCGAAACCTGAATGATATATTAGATCTAAGCCAGGAAATTAAATTGCTTCCATTTGAATTGTCTTAGGGACATTCTGAAGATCACCTGGCAAGATAAGGTACTGGATTTCTGAAGTCCTTTCTCAAGCTGAACTGCCAACCATTCAAACTTTACTGCAGAAAGTGCAATTTTGATGGGCTGACCACATTGTTCAAATATCAAATATGCACTTGCCTTAAAAACTGTCTTATAAGAACTCACATAGGACATTTGGTGGTCAGAAGTAATATAAGGACACTTTCAAGATCTTTCTGAAGAACTTTGGATTATGAAATATGGGAGACACTGGCACAAGATCATCCAACATAACTTGCTTGCATGTCTGCACTCTGTGAACAAAGTAGAATCTCAGTGGCTCAAAAGAAACATGAGATATGCAAACTTAGAGACATCTCCCTCCCAAAAGATGAAACAGACTATTTGTGCCTGACCTCTGGTAGAACCTTCTGAGTTGGACACATTGTAAGTTGACCCCAACATTGTGGTGTCATTTTGCTGTTCTTCAAGCATGCAGGACAACAATAACTTCTTATTTGTCCCAAAGGTTTATTTTGCTTACTAGTTTATTTACTAAATCATTTTATAGTAATTACTGTTTTTAAACTTGCCTTGCCTTGCCTTGCTTATTACTTTATTGTCTCTTACTCCTTAATCCTGCTCTTTCTTCTATAAACCTCTCTCACAAAAGTTTAAAGTAGGATCTAGACTTGATTAGTGTTCTCCTTCAGGTTCCTCAATTTATCTCAAATTTCTCCTCTTCTCTTATCTAGTCCCTACTCAGACAACTTTCTTCCAGAGAACTTAATAGAAGAATCTGTTCCAACTGAATTTCATCTTATTTGATGAGGCCCAGTGTTTTAAGCTTTTGAAATTTTCTCAGCTACTGACTTTGTCATCCTGGATGTTAACTTTCCCTCTTAACATAATATCATTTGAAAATTTGGTAAAATTGAGACTTCTTTTGAGTCATTAGCAAACATGTTGAATAGCACATGCTCTCCACTAGACATCTCCAAGCTGACATTGAATCATTGATGACTACTCTGGATCCTGTCATTCAACTAGTTCCATACTCATTTAACTATATTAACTTATTTTTCTCCATAAGAATGCAACAGAAAATAAGTCATAAATGTGCTGTCTAGGAATACTATGTGTTTGACACATCTCACTGACCAATATAAACCTATCAAAAAAGGAAATTAATTTAGTCTAGTACATCTTGTTCTTGATGAAATCATGCTAGGTCTTTAATGATCATTGCTTTTCTTTGCAAGTAATCACAAACTAACCTTTTAATAATATTTCCTAAGATTTTGCAAGCTCATCAATCTACAATTTGAAAAATCTTCCACTTCCATTTTGAAAGCCAGAACATTTGTCCTTCTCCAGTCCTGTAGCACCTTTCCTATTCTCCAATTTTTCACTAACAGAATTTCAACAATCATATCTTCCAGGACCACAGGATAGAATTTGCCTAGGCTTGGCAGCTATCCATTTCTATTGTGTTTCAGTTTTCTATTGCTTGTACACTCTTTCCCCATATGAAAATCATTCTGGTTGGCAAAAAGAACAAAATAACCATTGACTTGTTTTACATTCTTTTCATTATCTATGACCAGACAAGGAAAAGTTTTAGGGTTAAGAATCACAAACATCATATTTTAGGCCATCAAAGATGCTGAGACTCTGGTGGATGAGTTGCGGCTAGCAGCAGAGAAGGCAGAAGAGAAGCTGTCACTGGCTCGACTGGAGCTGAGAGAGCAAACCCAAGAGGGTGGGTACCTGGGCCTCAAGCTACTAGGAGCCTTGCATACTTGGGTATGCAAGACCTGGCTGAGCTGGGACCCTTTGGCTCTCCCACTGACCCATCAAAAGGGGATCTGGGACCTTTGGAAGGAATGTTGACATTCTGGGGAAAGTGGAAGGTGTTGGGACAAGGCCTTTGGGTCTCTGTTCTAATCATTCCCACAGAGGAGGGAGAACTACCCGGGCTGAAGTGTCCAGTGGCTGAACTTCATGATGTATTGCTCAAGGACGTGGGTGACCGAATTCAGGCTGATGGGCGGTCAGTGCAAAGTGGACAATGAGCCTTGGGATACTGGGATAATCAGAAAGGTTTGGGGAGTTGGGAAATTATTTTAACTGAAGGTAGGTTAGTATGACTTGGTGATAGGGTGGAGAGCAAGGACAAGGCTCCATCAAGGTCATAGCTATGTTGTCAATGGCCTCCCCAGGTGGCCTCTGGTTATTGATCCCTCAGGCCAAGCAGCCACATTCCTTCGCTACCAGGACACCAACTATCTGGACACCCTCAATCCAGCCCATATGCAGCCTGACCGTGTGCGCCTGGCATTACTTGGGGCCCTCAGGTGTGGGGAAAGGGAGGTGCAAGCCCATTCCTGTTCAAACAAGTATGCTCATCCAGATCCAAAAACCCAATTAATTCCCAGGGCAACTTCTCCCAAAGCTTGAATGATCCCTTCCTCACCTAGCTTCTGGCCTCACTACTACAAGCAGACCCCCTTTGTTTTCTGGCATTCATTCTAATATCCCACCTCGGTGGATCCCCTATGGCTTCATCCTGTCTTCCTCCTAACAGGAGGCCTCCCAGGAGTAGAGGCCTCGGGGTAGGGGTAGAGGAGATACCCATCATATGCACCCCCCTTTTGGTTCTGGCACTTAGGTTTGGAAAACCCCTTGTGTTTGATATGCGTGAGATTGACATGTTCGAGACGGTGAAAAGACAGTTAGACTCCATCCAGCCGGGACTGGCCCAGGAACTTCTTTCCAAGAATCTGCTAAACAAGGACAGGTGTGGGGAGGAAGGAGGTTTAGGGAGGCTATGATGGGGGTATAGAGGGGAGGGGACAATCTTTCCATAGCCTCTTACCTATCCTAGTAACCTCCCTGATTCTTTTGACCCTAGCAGCTCCCTAACCCAGCTGACATCCCTATCCTCACTGACCCTCTGACCCCAATGAGCCCCTCAACTCCACTGACCATTCCTGATCCCACTGACCCCTTACTTCCAGATTCCTGTCTCTCATTCGCCCTGGGGATGGTCCTGAGTATAACCGCAACCAGTTCCAGATCTCTCGAACCATTCACTTCAAGGTCTTCTTCATGACAAAAACCAGGAGGCCACCAGACTCACAGCTGCAGACTCTACTCCCTATCCAGGTGTTACTGCCCAAGGACCAATACTAGGCATCTTGCAACAAGAAGGGGCAGGGTGGGAATGAACAATAAACTGAATGCACAGGCTTTGGGCACCGTCCATGGCTAGGATTGAGAAGAGCTTCACAGGAGAAGGATGGAAGATGCATGCATCTAGATCAGGATATGTGTCATGGGGCAAAGTGTGTGTGTGTCTGTGTGTCTGTGTGAGGGCACTGTGTAATTATATGTCAGAATGAGGCAAGGGAGCCTGTTCCTGGGTTTATTTTGGAAAGGACTGTATTTGTGTGGATTTCAGAAGCCTCTGTTTGGGGATGGGGGAAGGACATTTTATATACATACATATATATATATATATATATATATAT
>JAJPUD010011354.1:37629-55114 GCA_023553655.1 Myrmecobius fasciatus | reverse complement strand
TGAATAAATTATGGTATATGAATGTTATGGAATATTATTGTTCTGTAAGAAATGACCAACAGGAGGATTTCAGAGAGGATTGGAGAGACTTGCATGAACTGATGCTGAGTGAAATCAGCAGAACCAGGAGAACATTATACACAGCAACAAGACTATACGATGATCAATTTTGATGGACATGGTTCTCTTCAACAATGATGTGATTCAAACCAGTTGTGCTGCGATGAAGATAGTCATATACATCCAGAGAGAGGCCTGTGGGAACTGAGAGTGAACCACAACACAGCATATTAACGCTTTCTGTGAATATTTCCATGCATTTTGTTTTCCTTCTTAGGTTGTTTTTTTCTTCTTCTCTTTCTAGATCTGATGTTTCTTGTGCAGTAAGATAACTGTATAGATATGTATACATGCATTGTATTTGTCATATAATTTATCCTATCTAGCATGTATTAGATTACCTGTCATCTAGGGGTGGGGGTGGGGGGAAGGAAAGGAAAAGCTTGGGAAAAAAGTTTTTTTGCAAAGGTCAATGTTGAAAGGTCACATATGTTTTGTAAATAAAAAGCTTTATAAAAAAAATAAAATGAGCTGGAGAAGAAAAAAAAAAAGAGATTATAATTTTGGAGTTTTGCAACAATGTTCCTTAGGGTTTTCCTTGTGGGATCTCTTTCCAGAGGTGATCAATGGATTCTTTCAATGAGTATTTCCCCCTCTGTTTCTAGAATATTGGGGCAGTTTTCCTTAATGAACTCATGTAGAATGCTATCAAGCCTCTTTTTTTTTGGTCACGGCCTTCAGGCAGTTCAATAATTTTTAAATTGTCTTTTCTGGTTCTATTTTCTAGGTTGACTGTTTTGCCAATGAGATATTTCACATTTTTCTTCCATTTTTTAAATTCTTTTTTGTTTGATTGATTCTTGATATCTCACAAAGTTATTAGCTTCCAAATGCCCTGTTCTAGTTTTAATGTGTGATTTTCTTCAGTTACCTTTTCTATCTCTTTTTCCATTTGGTTTATTCTACTGTTTAAGGAGTTGTTTTCTTCAGAAAACTTTTTTCTTTCTTTTTCCAAACTGTTGACTCTCTCACACATACCTTTCATTTCTCCTTTTATTTTTTCTTCTACCTCTCTCATTTGCTTTTTGAAGACGTTTATGAGCATTTCCAAGAAGCCTCTGGGCTTGTGACTAATTTATCTCATTCTTTGAGATTTCTTCTGCAGAATATGACTTTGTGTTTCTGTCTGTCCTGTCACCATAGTAGCTTTTTATGGTAAAGGATCTTTTCTTTTTCTTGTTCATTTTCTTTCCTTTTCTTTTGGTATTTCATCTTTTTTTCTTTACTTTCAAGGTAGAGCTGCTCCTAGGGTGGAGATCGTGCTGTCCCAAGCTTCCTGTGTACCTCTGAGCCTTTGCTTTGAGCACAGGGGCCCCTTGTGTTTGTAGGGGGTAGCTTTGCCTGCTCTGTTCAAGAAATTGGTTTCCTTCTGAGCTGGGACTGGAAGCTGCCCCACTTATTTGTTTCTCTACTGAGCTAGAACTGAGGGTTTTAGTTGCTGATTTGTTGTGATTAAGACCTTCTCACAGACTTTCTGGGCTGATCACCCTTTCCACCCCAGTGAGACTGACCTTTCTTGAATTTTTTTTCAGTCTATGTTGAACTGGAGAGTGGTTTCATTCCATCAGATTCTGTTTTGAGGCTTAATTTCATGCGGTCTTTGAGGGAAATGGGGAGAGCTCCAGCAGTTTCCTGACTTTACTCCACCATCTTGACTTCACCCCTGGACTCCTAATTATTGCAGCATGAAAGCTTTCACTTGATTTGCTTTTGAATCAAGAGCTTTCATGAAATGGGAAAGGGAGGTAGAATGGAAAGAGAAAAAAACCATAGGCACTTCATTGCCTAGAAATTGCCCTATCATGTGTATCATATCTGGATTATTGGAGAACTTTGCTTTTTTTGTTATAAGTGCTTCTCCTTTCTAAATAGTGGGAGTTCTGAACTTACAAAGTAGAAAATAATTTAAAGTTATTGGAGTGCTTCAGATTTTAGCAGCCCTTCATTCTTCCAAATTGGAATTCCAATTTGTGTAGCACTCCAGTAACTTTAAATTGCTAAATGCTGTAAACCTAAAACTCAGATCTTTCTCAACCAGCTTGCTTTTTTGAAACACTAAAATACTTTAGTAATTCTCAGTCTTCAAAAATAAAAACAGAACCGAACTTATCACTAATGATCTATGCTGTTCTTAAGTGATGTCTGCCTTTTTAATATTCTTAAATTCTTTTTTTTTAATTTTTAGCAGCGACAAGATATAGAGGGCATAATATGTTGACTTATGAAATCTTAAACTTTTAAACTTTACCTAATCTATTTGAATATATTTAAAATGACCAACAACATTCTAGACTTGAATTTATAAAAAGGAACATTACAACCTGTGTATAGCTGGGAAAAATCAGAACTTTTACTGAATTTCTTTTGAATAAAAAGAATAAATTAGTAGAGATGGAGTATAGTAGAATGGTTCATTGAATCAAATCCCACCCTTGGAACTTATTAGCTTTGAGAGCTCTGTCAAGTAACAACTTCCATAAATTTCAGTTTCCTGAACTAAAATGTAGATAATACCATTTATATTATCCCATGAGGGTCTTATGATAATCAAATGAAGTAAATGTATGTAAAATATTGGACAAATCTTAGAACACTATATTAATGTCTTTTTCATTTTGTAATTCCAAGCTTTATGATTGTGTTGTAAAAGTCAGACTGGCATCACATGAATTTGTCAGTAGTGTGAAGTCAGTTACGATTACATGAAATTAGTATCCTAGTTATACATGCTTTCTGAAAACATCTGGGATGAAAATCTCTTTCTGAAAACTTGAATAAAATAAATCCAGGAAATTTTAATATGCTCAAGCATAAAAGCTGGGGAAAATCTTTTAATCTGCCTAAACCAAGTAAATTAGTATGATGGCTCACCATCCTAAAACAGTCTTGAATTCTTCTTTGATCTCCTCCATATTTTTCAAATGTGCATACATATGTAGGTATGCTTCCTTATATGAGTACATGCACATACTTGCACATAATAAAAATTACTTTTCTGTTTCCTCAGGTCTCCTAAAGTATTTCCTTTATATTTATTTCATTCACTTAATATCTTGTACTGTATGTTATAGTTATTTGTATATATAATGTCCTGGACTTGTTTATATCTTAGCATAGATTGAATACTCCATAAAATTGGAAACCATTTCATTTTTCACCTTTACTTTCCTTTTCCTCCTCTTTGATCTCCCCCAAACCTGACACAGTGCTCTATCTATAGTAGAACTTTAATAAATACTTATAGAATGGAATTATGACTACCTGTGCTCTTTAACCTTAGGCAACTCAAACTTGGGACTTCAGCTCCCTTTTTTATAAAATAAAGGGAAAAAAAGATCTTTAACATTCTAGCTCTAAATCCTATGATCCTATGAACTGAATCACATTGAATGGGGAGATTTCAGCCTTCTATCCTCAAAGTCTCTGTCCCCTGAAGAAACTGGTCAATAAATTTCAAGGCACCACATTTCCATTTTTATGTTGTTGGCTATAACTCAAAAAGCTAACTGCCAATCAATTTCAGAAGAGGGAAAAGATCTCATCTCTTAGGTCCTAGTTTCTATTTTTGAGGGTATTAGTGTTATGATATTACATTATGAAAATAGACCCAATAATAGTAAAAACCTATTTTTAGTAGGAAAAATGCCTAAAATGAATATGAAACTCCATTTTCTTGGTAGAATTTTGTAAGATTTCTGTAAATAACTTTACTTCTTCCCCTCAAAGAACAAATCAAAACAAAAAGCACAACTGCTAAAAATAAAAACAGAACCGAATTTATCACTAACGGTCTATGCTGTTAATAAGTGATGTCTGCCTTTTTAATGTATCTTTCCTCTGAGGGGATCAGTATCCCAAGATGAATCAATTGGATCCCACTGCTCCCTGATATTGTAGTATAAACCACCAGGGCTATAAAAGGAAACTAAGAGATCTTCTCAATGTATTTTTCCACCTCTTCCATTACACCTTAGAATTCCTGAGAGCACAACAGAAATAAAACTTGAAATGAGTCTGGAGTTAGAAAATGGAAAACCCAAATACAAGCTAAAAACAGAGAAACAGTCATATTAAAATTGAGATGAAGAGTGGATATAACAAACTGAAGGAGGTAATATGGGCCTGATCTCTCAAGATTTAACTCAGTCTATGTAATCCTGGGGATTAGAGTACTGAACCACCAATTTGAACGATTCCATCATGGAGATGAAGGAAACAACTAGGAACCTCTGGCTGTGCATGCCCATTTTAGTAGGAAACATGCCTAAAATGAATATGAAAGTGGCCAGAACATATCTACCCAGCTCCACTAATCCAAAGCCCAGCTCTTTGGGAAATGTCCCAAACCTCCTGCTACAAGGACATATTGATTTTTTGAAAAAGTACAATGGAAGTAAAGTTCCTCTTAAATGAAATTAGAAACCTAATAATGATGATAGTAATAATATTTGCTGCCTATTTAGCACTTCAATTTTTCAGAAGACTTTGTATGTACCATATTATCTTATTTAGAAACTGGGATATTGACTGAATCTGTGTTTTATTAGTATAGACTCCCAAATGATGAAACTCCTTCAACCAGGCAGGTTGTCTCTTTCTGCAATTATTAGTCTAAGTGAATTGCCTTGAAGACTAGGCTTACCATAGCCAGTGTGTGTAAGAGCTAGGACTTGAATTTCACTCCAAGGCTAGCTCTTTTTCCACTATACTACATTGTCTCTTATCATTCCAAAATACTACATAAATTATATGTGAGTAAAATTCACTTTCATTGATACTTAAATTAAGTATTATTCCTTTGCTAGAATATTGTCTATGCCTATGATATCAGATTTTGTTTCTTATTTCTCCTTGCTCCTGCATTTTATTTCCACATCTTTAAAATTCCTACCTGCCCTTGAAATCCCAATTAAAATGCCATCTTCTTCAGGAAGATTTATCTAAAATATACAAAAAATATACTGGTGACAACATCTTCGCAAAGTGAATAGAGGGCTCATTTTGAATTCAGAAATATCTGGGTTCACACAGAAAAATCCTAATTGCCAGAGTCAATAAATATTTACTCAGGACCTACTATGTTCCAGGCACTGAACTAAGCACAGGGGTTACAAAGTAAAATATAAGCTATTTCTTACCCTCAAAGAGTTCTTAATTTAAGGCAGGAAGACGGCACATAAAGAGATTGAAAGGAGAACCCATTGCAAAGGCATGATAAAATCTTTCATCAGGATGAAAAATGATCTGGGTAAAGTTAAGTTCTAAGCTGACTTTTAGTAGATGAGAAAACTGAGGCTGAATGAGGTCAAATGGCTTGCCCAGAACCAAATAGCTACAAATGTTTCAGGCAAAACTTAAAGTCAGGTCATTCTGACCACAGGTACAGCATTGTATTATTAATAGCCACTCTCCACTCTATTGCCACAGTGACAACAGAAAAAAAGATTAGAAACATTGTATGGATTTTGAAATAAGACAAATTTAGAGTGTCTTAAGAAAGACATTTCCAATAATTAAAACTATCTAAAAATAGAATGACGGTCTTGTTAGATAATGAGTTTCCTCTTACTTAAGGTCTTCAGAGAAAGACTGCACTCATAGCAGATAGGTTGTAGTAAGAATTCTTATCGTTGTGTACTCAACATATATCAGTGCTTATCACATAGTTGGTGCTTAATAGCTACTTGTTGATTGCTTGATTTATCAGGTATGGACTAGAGTTACATTTTGTTACACATGACCATTTAAAGTTTCTTCCTCCTATGAGATTTTATGACTGATTCCCTGTCAGTAGAGAACTTTGCTGATTTAGATCTCGCTTATCACCTATTTTTCTCATACAATTGAAACATTTTTGTCTTGTAATTACTCATTTCTATGTCATTTAACTTACTATTGTTAAAATATTTTGGAGATGCCCTGTTTCCCAGAGTTTAGGGCCAGTAAGTAGGCTGTAGCCTGATCTTCACATAATGATCTTCACAGAGAACAATTCTTTGTGCTCTGGCTGACTTCATCTTTTGATAAAATGCATTGCTTTGACCAGCACAAGTTCTTCACTGAGAGAGTTCCCACTATTTCCCAGGCACCTGAGAGCTAGAAGCAGGTGATCTATCATATCTCTTGACATTCTCACAATCCTTGCTTCTTGTGGTACTCCACTCCTATTCCTGTGATGCTAACTCTGGTTATGTACCCTGCAGTGAAACAATCAAATTGGAGACTGTTCTCACAGGACCCAGGGACACCTCCATTTTCCACATATGAGTCTACCTTGAAAACTGCAACTCAAAATCTGAGAATAATTAGGTCATGTTCCAGTCTACTTGTGACTTTTCATGTATATAAGTGGTGGCTTTGCCAGAGCATAGTAAGCCCTCCTCTTCAGGAGAACTGCTTGCAAGTATTTTCCTCACTTTGAAATTAATTAGTTTTGTTTGATCCCTGACTGTCCTGTCTCTAGTCTGCTCTGTTCTGCTCCAGTCATCCACAGATTAGAGGTCAATTTTGGCCAGTTGACATTATAATGTAAACTACATGAGAAAAGTGACTGTGTCTTATCTATACTTTTTATCTCCCCTAACATAGCTTTTTGCCCATAGTAACCCCTTAATAAATATTGGTTGATAATTATTAAATGTAATTGAACAGAGTTAACTGTAACAAGAAAACATTTACTTATACATTATGTCAAGTAGTATCCTTGCAGATGCACAATCCATGATATGTTTATGCTGGTTCTTAGGTTAATGGCATTGTTTATGATAAGATTCTTCTAGGATATAATATAAAAATGTAGACATCTATTATGAGGTATTCTACTCCTTCTATTATACAGAGTATGTCCAAGAATATTTTGAATAAAGAACATAACATGGCATCTTGGTAAAAAAACCTTTTCAGAATTTTCTATGCTTATTTTATCTACATTGTACTGTATAGAATGCTGCTTGTGCCTTTTTAAGCTTTTAAAGGATCTTATTCCTCACTACTGCCGTTAAGTACAGAAGAATCTAACAGCTTGAAATAAAACATATGTGAGCTTTAATTTTTTTAATGTTAAAACCTTCCTAGTGAGACTTTTAAGTTGCAAAAATTACAAGAAGGCACACCTATCTGTCTTCCAAACCTGCCTCTTGCTGTAGAAGATGTCACCATTCTTATAGTTATCAAGTTCCAAAAGGTTGGTATCATCCTTGTCTCTTCTCTCATGTTCAGCCCACATCCAAAGAGTTGCCAAATCTTATCTCTTTTTTCTCCATAATATCTATCATGTAAAACTGCCTCCTCCACTGACAGAGGGACTACCACAATTCAAGCCCTCATCACCTTTTCCTTGGAAGATAGCAATAATAGCCTTTTACTTGATTTCCCTATTTCAAGTTTATCTCCAATCCATATTTTACACATCTTCCAAAGTGATTTTCCTAAAATTAAAATCTGACCACACTATCCCCTATTCAATAAACTCCACTAGTTCCCCCATTATCACTAGCATTAAATGTAAACTCTTCTGACATTTAAAGCTCTTCACAACCTACCCCTTTCTTATTTTTAAATCTTTTTAGCATATCCTCCATACACTCTGTAGTTAAATTGTAACAGCTTCCTTGTTGTTCTTCACACATAAGGCTCCATCTTTGATCTTTGTGCCCTTGCACCCGCTGTCTCCCATGCTTTGAGTGTTCTCCCTTCTAATTTCTACCTTTTAAAATTTCTGGTTTCCTTCAAGATTCAGTTTAAATCCCACATTCTGCAGGATATCTTTCCTACCTCAAGCTAAATAGCTAGTCTTGGTTTCTAAGGTAATAGTATCTATGTATGTGTGTGTGTCTGTGGGGGGGGGATGTGCCTATATGTAGATATAAAGATGTATCTATCTTAGATATTTTAAGCACTTTTATATAAATATTTTGTTTCTTCTATTAGAATGTTAGTTCCTTGAAGTCAAGGACTGTTTTTCATTATTTTTCTGTGTATCCCTATTGCTTAGCATGGTGGTTTGGCACAGGGTTGTTCAGTGGTGTCTGATTCTTTGTGACCCCATTAGTCACAGCATGTTAATGCTGCTCATGGGTTTTCTTGGCAAAGATACTGAAGTGGTTTGCCATTTCTTTTTCCAGGGAATTAAGACAAATAGATTAAGTGTCTGGCTAGAGTCATGCAAAGAGTAAATGTCTCAGTCTAAATTTGAACTCAAGTCTTCCTGGCTTTAGGCACAATGCCCTATCCATCCAACTACCCAGCTATCTTTATATGCCTAGCACATAGTAAGCATGAATTAATGCTTTCTCTTGATTTATTGCTATATGCATTTTATATTTCCTAAAACAACCTACTTGGTATGTTATTAATCCTTCAGAATAGTTGTTTCATAGTTTTCTAATAGCTTTATTTTTGAAGTAAATTTGCTGTTGCCTGAAAAGAAAGCACATTTTCTTTTACATTTTGGTAGCATTTCATTTTTCCAATTATATGTAAAGATAGTTTTCAACATTCATTTTTGTAAGATTAAGAGTTCCAATTTTTTCCTTCCCTCCTTTTCCTCCCCAAGACAGCAATCTGATATAAATAATACATGTACAATCATTTTAAATATATTCGCATATTTGTCATGTTATGAAAGAAAAAGCCAGAACAAAAGGGAAAAACCGTAAAAAAGAAAAAGCAAACCCCCCAAAAGGTGAAAATAGCGTGCTTTTATCCTCATTCAATCTTTATAGTTCTCTGTCTGGATGTGGATATCTTCCATTCCAAGTCTGTTATTCCAATTGCCTTGGATTATTGTATTGCTGAGAAGAACTAATTCTATCATAGTTGATCATCACATAATCATGCTATTACTATTTTCAATGTTCTACTGATTCTGCTCACTTTACTCAGCATCAGTTCATATAAGTCTTTGCAGGCTTTTCTGAAATCAGACTGCTCATAATTTCTTATAGAACAACAATATTCCATTACATTGATAGATTATAAACTTTTACAGCCATTCCCCAACTGATGAGCATTCATTCAATTTCCAATTCCTTGCCACTACAAAAAGAGATACTACAAACAAATTTGCATATATGGGTCCTTTTCATTTGGCATATAGACCCAATAATGAGACTGCTGTATCAATGGATCAATGGGTATGCACAGTTTTATAGCTCTTTGGGTAAAGTTCCAGATTAGCTGGAATAGTTCACAACTGGATGGAAGAGTATTAAGTTGAAGATATTAAGGCAAGTCCAGTGTAAGAAAGGACTTCTGGGCTCTATATTACAAGAATACATAGAAAGGTTTATCTTGTTTGATGGTGATACAGAGAATTTCATAAGTAGGAATGTTAGAGAAAAAGTAAGAAGCAAAGATCTAAATATGTCTAGGGCTTTAAAGTTTATTAAGGCCTGGAAGTCCTGCTTTCTTGCTTTTCCAGATGCATCCTCCAAATGCTGGGAAGATTTTAGAATCACTCTCAAGATAGATTTTCATGCAGATGGGACTGCAGGGATTTGGTTCATTAAGTCAGATAAGAGAACTGAATCTTTACATTATCACTAAAGTATCATGGGATAATAAAGGAAGTGTGGAACCAAATATCTGTGCCATTTCAAAGATTGCCTACTAATCCTTACATGTAACTAACATTTAATAAATTGATGTCAAGAAAAATTCCCTAAGATGCTTTAATCTTGTTGAAGCTCTCTATCTATATACCACCTTATTCTATTGCCCTTCAAAAATAGATGTGATGTGAGCTGGTGAAGAGCAGACATATAAATGGATTTTTTTGAGCTCAAGTGTTATATCAGCAGTAAAAACAAAGATGGCAGATGGACTATTTGTACATTTATTTTTCTCGATATACTACCTCGATTGGTTTCTCATTTTTCTGTTAGGAATTCTAGTTCTGACATTTATTTCTATGTGACATTTTAAAAAATTTTGCATTTATACTCTAAGTTTTTTATATCCGTACAGATGTATTAGACACAAGAAAGATGAGAGAAAAAAATCAGTTTAGAATTCAGGATGACTTGGCACAAATTTTTCATATACTA
Source organism: Myrmecobius fasciatus (assembly GCA_023553655.1). Lineage (NCBI taxonomy): Eukaryota > Metazoa > Chordata > Mammalia > Dasyuromorphia > Myrmecobiidae > Myrmecobius > Myrmecobius fasciatus. The sequence continues at coordinate 44,948 of JAJPUD010011354.1, read as the reverse complement.
ATAGTGTAAATATGGGCAAATCATAACCCCTCGGAACCTCAAGCAACAATCCGAGACTGTAAGATAAAGATGAATTACCCATATGCATGGGGGAAAGAAAATTTTTCCATTAGAAATTCTTGTATCAGTTTTATAACATATCTGACCCTCTCCCTATAATTTTAACACACACATACATACAGTTTTACCGTGAATCCAGCTAATTTGAAAATCTATTAAACTATTTGTTATATCTCAGATTAAAGAAATTATCAAAGAAAAGATGCTTTAAAATTTAAGAAATTAACCATACTATTATATATAACTTGTTGAATAATAATTGATTTTTTAAATCAACAATGTCTATGTCTTATCATGCTAATTTTATCACTATTACATGCCATGCTCAACATGAAAATAAGATTGCTTGGAGATCTAATCACATTTTAACAAAACCTCTTTGCTATAATTCTATTGTATGACCAGGACTAAGAGATTATAAACTTCCAACAGACAGTAAGGGACTATGGAGCAAAACTGACTTTTCTTAAGCAGCATTAAATAATACATCAATGGAGAAAAGTGAATATAAAGGTCTGTTGAATGTAGACCTTTATTGAATATTTCTGTTAAATCACAAGTTATGTGATTTGATCTACAAAATATTTGAATCCAGATAGTAATATATCAGTCAATAACAAGATAGGTTATTTTTCTCTTTGTTTACCTTTTTTTTTCAAAATAGTAATCCCTGAGGCATAAGTAATTTAAGGTCCGCAGCTATACATGTCATTTTAATTTGAATTAAAAAATAAAACCACAAGATTTCCATCTTTGATGGCTACTTAAAATAGTGACTTTTTATTCCCTATCTGTTGGGATCTGAGTGGAGAAGTGCTACCAATTGGAAGAAAGATGATGAAATACTCCTGAACAGCAGGTGCTATTTACCCAGTTTTTGTTGCTGTTTTTATTTTTGTCATTATCATTATTTTGCCTAAAGGGGATTTCAATAAAGAGTTGCAAACAACCATTTTCCTAGACTTTATGCCACTCCAGATGTGGAACCAATTTGGAATTGTGCTGTACAACTCAACATTGAGCCCCTGACAACCAAGAAAAATACTAGTAACTTTTTGAAATTATCTTGACGATTTAGAGAAAGTATTGCCACCTACCTTCAGTGAGAGGTGTCTTTCCCCCTATATCCAGATAAAAGCTATATAACTACAATTTTTTTTTCCAACTGTATTTTGGAACATTTTTGTCTTAACATTATCTTCAGGGAACTAATCAACCTAATAAATCAGAGGTGTGAGGTTTTGTTTTTGTTTTCCTTAACAGATAGATATAGACCATTCTCTGTAGAATATGGCTGTGGAACTTTATTGAAGAAAGAAAGGTTTTATAGATATGTTAATTTGTAACTGCTTTTTGGGGTCATTTTTTATGATTCATGTGTCCTATATTTCACTATGGACATATTTTTTAAAACTATTGTGAATTTAAGTGGTAATATTAAAAAGACATAAGCAGAAAATTCACTTTAAACCCTGGTTCTGGACTTATGAAAATATCTAGATAAACTATTGGACTATAATAATATCTAATTTATTCAACAATATGCATTTTTGTAGAAACTGTTTTGGTCTAACTTTATTAAACCTATGGAAATGTCTGAAACCTTATCTTAAGTGCCTTTTCAACTATAGTGAAATTAAGCATCTGAAATGAAATAAAGTCAAAAATTATACTTTAAAAAGACACAACAGAATACTTACATTTAAAAATAGGAAGTATCTCTGTGTTTTCTACATATTCATTCTCTGCGTTGACAGTATTTGTTGAACTAAATGTTCTTTTCTCTCAGATACTATTTCTTGGCTAAAATATCAGGAATGAAAACAATAATATGCTTTCCAATTAGTATTTTGTTTTCCCCAATAAATTGATAATAGGCAGGTATTTGGCTGCAATAGATTACTGACTTCTCCATCATTCCTGTAATAGACAAATAATAATACAATTGTATCTCACCATTTGATTTAATAATTTTTTATGGTCAGTGCATTTGAGTGATTTATCTTGGAATGATCAGATAACTATTTTGCTGTTCACATTATCTATAATTTTTCTATATCAAGGTTTATTATGAATCTACACTGTACCTATTTCATATTATTACTATTATACTACTGATAAAATAACTCCAGACTTTACTGTGACCTCAGCACAAGAATATAGGCAGAATTAGATTATGAAATTATTGAATTGTAAGAAATGTAACAAAATCAATAATTTAAATAAACAGCAAATAATTATTAAGATCTAGGTCTTGCATGGCAACAACAAGATTATCAATGATCAATTCTTATAGACGTGGCTCTTCCCAACAAAGAGATGATTGAGGCCATTCTCAATGATCTTGTGATAAAGAGAACCAAGTACACCCAGAGAGAGGACTGTGAGAACTGAGTGTGGACCACAAGATAGCATTTTCACTCTTTCTGTTGTTTGCTTGCATTTTGTTTTCTTTCCTAGTTTTTTTTTTCCCTTCTTGATTCGATTTTTCTTGTGCAGCAAGATAACTGTATAAATATTTACTCATATATTGGATTTAACATATATTTAACATATTTGACATGTATTGGAGTACATGCCATCTGGGGATGGGGGTGGGAAGAAAGAAGGGAAATTTGGAAAACAAGATTTTTCAAGGGTCAATTTTGAAAAATTACCCATGCATATGTTTTGTAAAAAAAAATAAGTTAAAAAAAAACCTAGGTATTAATTATACCTAGGTCTTTTTAAAAATTAAAGCTTTTTATTTATCTATTTGTAGATATACAAATATAAAGTAAAATAAATCCCTACTCTGAAATAACTTATGATGCTTATTTTAATATTATAATGAAGGAGACAACAAGTACATGTCTAAGAAGAAGTATAAAGAGAATGCATACAAAGAGAAAGTAGTTAAATAAAAGTGGAGAGAGAACTAGAAGAAAAAGGAATCAGGAGAAAACACATGCAGAAAATAGTGTCTTTTAAGCAGATGTAAATTTTGAGAGTCAGAGATGAAGAAGAAGTTCATTGAAGGTATGGGGAAGTGTGAAGGAACAGAGATAAAGGAACCACTCATGTCAGATAAGGAAACTGAGGCCAAACTAGTCTCTTCCTCTGTCTCTATTTCCCTCTCTCTCTCTGTATATATATGTGTCTGTCTGTCTATGCTCTGCTAAAGATACAAAGAAATTATCAATGTCATTTCACAGTAATCAAGCATCCATCATTATTTATGTTTATGTGCTAAAGATTAGTATCTTAGATGAATATAATACAGTTAAATATTATCCTCTGGTAATGGTTCAGATTTATAAATAGTTTTACATAAATATACACATATAAAATAATCTAATTCAAGTTCTTATCAAATTAGTCAGCAAAAAGCCTTAAGTTCCTCATCAAGACGACCTTGTTTTGAATTTTTATGTAATATTTTGAAGGCCATTTTACTAGTAGCATTAGCTTGCTTTTTAAAAGGTAGATGGATTCTTTTCCATAAAAATCATACTTGCTGAATCTAATTGTAAGAAATTATCTTTACATATCTAATGGGGTTCATATTAAAATATAGGTTCAATATTATATGAAAAATTTCATTTATATGAAAACCACAAAAAACTTACAATGCTAACAAAAATATCAATATAACAGTTCAGCTATTTTTGGCCTTGAAGTAGAATTCAGTGAAAGAAATATTTGGATCTTGCTGGATGGTGTAATATGACTTTAAAGGTCATATCTTTTAAGTTAAAGATACTAATCTTCTTACTTTTAATTGTTTCTTAATTCTTTTAAGAATATCTTACATTTATGTGACAAATAGTTTATTTCAAAATACTCTAATATATTTTATTTCAAAGTAATACTCTGTGCTAAATTATAACTATCCCAAAAATACTGTGGGCTCCGTTGGGGGCAGGGAGGTGTTGCCAAGTGTGACATAAAATATAAATTGTGTGATTTATTTTTAGACTGAAAAGAGTTATAAGTAGTTATCTGATCTTCCAAGAAGGCCATGTGTTCTCTTCTAAGCCAGGCTATGGATGAATGGCTTCCTTGTCTGAGGCCAGAGTATGGGATGCAAAAAGGAAAGAGACTCTTTGGAATTCTGGTAGTTTAGGTGATAAGAATTTTTTCTTTATTTTTCATTTAAAGAATAGACTTGAAAAATGATTCTTGAACCTTGAGTCTTTAGATAGTATTTCTTTTTTTTTTTAATCCCTTAGCATAAGAATGTAGGTGTTTAGTGCAGAGTTGATTTCAGTTTCAGAGTATGATTTACTTTCTAAAATTCTTTACTTTATAAATATGCTGGGATATTTTATTTATTTAAGCTTATTCCTAGAAACATACCATCTCCTTCATCTAAATATATATCCATATGAAAATATCTTTTCACTTTTGAAGATTAAAATTTTGCAAAGATTATTTCTTTGAGTATTTCATTGACCATGATCAATGTAGTAACTCTCTCTAATAAAGCTGTTCATTGTCAATTCAAACCTCTCGGTTTTTGTGATTCTGTCATTATCTTCCCATTAATACTCTGAGAAATTACCAGCCTACATTTTATTTTTATTTTGTATACTTTGTTCCTACTATAGGCTTACAATGTTTACCTCTCATAATTAAAGCAACTCCCATTCTATGCCATCAAGTCCAACTAAAATTCTTCTTCTTACATGTAATATTCTCTGATCTTTCTTGCACCTTCAGATAATAAACTCTCTCTTCTTTGAATTTTTGTAACTAGGTTTAAATCTCTGATGAATTTTACTTAGCATTCACATTATGGATGTGCATATTCATGCTTATTCGTCCTATGAGATTATAATGTCCTCAAGTTCAAAGATGGTTACATTCTTCTTTTATTATTATTATTTCTTTCACCACCTAGAACAGTGCCATTCATATACTAAGCTATTATTAGGATCATAAATCAGGATGTGGAAGGAACCTTAGAGACTATCTACTCCAATTCCCTTGAATTATAGATAATCAAAATGAGGCCCAAGAAGTTTAATAAAATAGTAAGTATCAGAGGCAAAATTTGAATTGCTGACTTTAAAACTAGTGCTCTTTCCACATAAAACATTTGCCTCTACTTATTAGTTTATTGAAATGAAAAAGAAGATATTTGGGTAGATTTTAAATGATCAGTGGAATTTTAAAATGTATACAGAAAATATTCTTTATGTTGAGTTAAATTATGTATAGAGGCAAGAAAATAAAATATTAATTAAAGAAATGGTCAATAATTTGGCTAGAATACAGTTAATCTGAAAGAGTAGTAGATGAGATGGGAAAGATAAGCAGGTGATAAATTGGAGCCAGTATTAAATGAAAGTTTCAGAAAGTTGGATTTTGTTTTAGTAAATATTAAAAAGTTATTGTAGGATTTTTGCAGAAAAAAATGAAGGGCTTACAACTATACAGGGGAATAATTGACATGTAGTATTGTCAGAGATGTATTAGAGAAATGAGACTATTTATAAGACCATTAAGATAATTCAAGGGAGAAGTACTAGTGTTCTGTATGAGGGTGGCAATAGAGGTATGACCAGTAAGGAAATTAGCAATGTCTAGATTATTATCACTTTGATTTTATATGGATCAATCCTTATCATTACTACCACTCATGACCTTCTGCCTAACTATGTTTTTTGCCAATTGAGATCCAAAAATGAGGATTAAAAAAAAATAAGTAATTGTTATTCACAATAAGTAAAGAGTTAATAAAAGAACACTAAGATGGCCTTGACAAGTTTAAATCACTTGGCCCAGATGAGTTAGAGCTTTAGTTCTCCATCTCATGTCTAAATTATCCTGTATACAACTATCAAATTTCTAAAGCATAAAACTAATCAGATCACTCCCCCAATCAAAAAGTTCCAGTGACTCCTATTTGCCTCCAGAATAAAATATTAACTCCCTTTTTGATTCTTAAAGCCCTTCCCAATTTGACTAAGAATTACTTTTCTAAGATTGGTGCATATTATTCTTCACACTCTTCATGTTACCATGTAAGCATAACACAGCCAGAATAATCTACTTGCTGACCAATATATAAAAGATTCCATATCTCAATAGTGAGATTTTCCCTACACTGCCTTTATACCTGCAATGGGCATCTTCTAACTGACAAGATTTCTACCCTCTTTCAAAACTTAGTTCCAGTGCCATTTTCTATAGAAAGTTTTTCTTGTTCCCCTAGTATGCTTAGCAGTTACTAATGCCCTTTCCTTGGAAAATATATTTACTTTGTAATTTCTAAATACAAGTTCTTTTCTTTTAGTGAAAGGCTTGTGTTCTGAGAATTGAGATATTTTATTCTTATTTTTGTATTAATATTACCTATTTAATAAATGGCTTAATAAATACAGTAATTAATTAATATAAATCAGTTGTCCTTATAATCCCAGAACATTTCGTTTTGTTTTATTGTTCTTTTCATTTGTATTTCGATAGTCTTTATGAATATTGTTTTCTTGAATCTGTTTACTTTGTTCTGTATTAGTTTGTGTAAGTCTTCCCCTCTTCAGAATTATTTGTGTCCATAATTTTAAAAACAAAGAATAAAGTAGTGTAAATTATGAACATGATAAATTCAAAGAAGCAGGAAGAACTTTATAAACTGATACACAGTGAAGTCAATACAATAAGGAAAAAATCTACACAATATAAATGGAAATAATAATACCAAAAAAGTTAAAACTGATGGTTATATTATTCAAATAGTCAAGTATTTCTCCAAAGAAGAGATGAGAAAATATATTTCCCTACCTTCCTTGGAGAAATGGGGAATTGCAGGTATGGAAATTTGTACACACTATAAGGCTCAGTTGATTTGTTGATTTGTCTTTCAGTACTTCACTTCTTTAAGAAAAAAGTTTGTATAGAAGAAAGTTCATTGTTAGAAAATGAGAAATACATTCAGAAATGAAGGTGATATAGGAACAAACTGCATAAATAATTTTTTGAAATATATAAAGAGAATGGCATCTTTTAAAAGGTTGGCATTATTTTCTGATAAATGATGGGAGTTTCACTTATATTTGGTTTTGGAGCATTTAACATATCATGATACAGTGGGAAAAGCTCTATTTTTGGAGTCATGGGTCTAAGTGAAAATTCTGCCTCTGACAACTATTTATGTAATTGTGGACAAGTTATTTGACTTTCCTATGGCTCAGTTTCTTCAGCTGTAGAAAAAAAGGTGATTACACTAGGTGACTACTTAGATCCCTTCAAGCTCAAGATCCCTAATTCCATGA
>JAJPUD010011354.1:0-37619 GCA_023553655.1 Myrmecobius fasciatus | reverse complement strand
AGGTGACTACTTAGATCCCTTCAAGCTCAAGATCCCTAATTCCATGAAACTAGCATAGTTTTCAATAAGTGGCACTTTAATGTGGGGTGATGGTTCTTTTACTTAGGCAGCACTATTCCTTTGGAGATCCTTATCTTTCTCATAGAATGCTTTTGCTGGATTGTATACTTGCTTGCCAAAATATCTCTCAGTTTTCTTCATTTATTGTTATGGTTCCTGGCAAGGGCACAGTTTAGCAATTTTGAGAATTCATTGTCATAATTTTAACTTTTTGCCAAAGAAAGTTTTAGATTGTGTAAATAGTTAATACTTGAAATTATCAGTTGGCTTAATATTTATCACAGCATTATATCCCACATAAAAATCCTTTCAACAATGGGAAAGTTGATGACTCATAAGCAGTTCATTTTTTTGTGTTTGATCAAATCTATATGAATCCCCTATCTGTTAAGGGTCACAGTCCTTGAGTTCACCTTAGCATTGGCCATTAAAGAATCTAGAAGGTTAACTCCATAACATAATAGCACTTTTAAGAATGTTTGTGGCAGCCCTTTTTGTAGTGGCTAGAAACTGGAAACTGAAGGGATGCCCATCAATTGGAGAGTGGCTGAATAAATTATGGTATATGAATGTTCTGGAATATTATTACTCTGTAAGAAACGACCAGCAGGACAATTTCAGAGAGGCCTGGAGAGACTTGCATGAACTGATGCTGAGTGAAACGAGCAAAACCAGGAGATCATTATACACAGCAACAACAATATTACATGATGATCTATTCTGATGGACATGGCTCTCTGCAACAAAGAATTGTCTCAAACCAGTTCCAATTGTTCACTGAAGAAAACCATATACACCCAGAGAGAGGTATATGAAATGTGGACCACAGCATAACATTTTCATGCTGTCTATTGATGTTTGCTTGCATTGTGTTTCCTTTCTCTGATTTTCTTATTTTTTCTTGTAGATAGTATTTTTCTTGCACAATTTGTCAAGTATTTCAACATTATTAACATGTCATGGACTTCCTGCCATCTAGGGGAGGGGAGGGAACTGGGGGTAAAATTTGTAATGGAAAGCTTTGTAAAGATCAAAGCTGGGGAACTACCCATATGTATGTTATACAAATAAAAAGCTTTAATAAACAAACAAACAAAGAAACAAAAAACATAATAGCACTTCTAAGGGAAACTGTTATAAGAAGGTGCCAGAAATAGGGATTGTAGAGGAAATTTTTAGCTGTGTAAGGGAAATATAATATTTAACAATAATCCAAAAAGTATGTATAATAATTATAAAATTATTAGGTGTAACAATATAATATATGTTATAATAACAATAATGATAATAGAGGAAAACAGATGTAAAAGATTAAATAAATTGTGAAAAGAATGTGATTCATTCATTCATTTACCAAGTACTTATGCCTGCTATGTGTCAGGCACACTGTTACCTGGATTCAATTGGATCTTTTTTGAAATGAGACCACACATATAGTACTGAACACATAAGAAAGAAAAAAAATGGAAAGCAAAGACGTTTGGTCATTGTCCTATTCACCTTAGAGAAATTTAAAACTTCCCTATTACTCTGTCCTTAATAAGAAAAAAATGAGAATGGAGATACTTCTGCTCTGCTTTAATGCAAGAAAAAGAAGAGAAGGGAGGGAAGATAAGAGGATAAATAAGTTTCTGCTCCTCTACTCAAACCAATAGAAAACAAGGTCAGAAGAAAGATGCTGCACTAAGCACCACTACTCCCAATCCCTCTCCCACACATACACATATCTACTCACAAATTGGAACCACTACTTAGCACCTCAAAAATTAGGGTGACATGGACAAGTGTCTACATACTAAGTAAGTCTACTTTTCTTCTTCTCCAAAACTGAAGCAGGTAATAAGAACAAGTCAGAATCTATGATACAAATTGGGATTTGTTCAAATTTATCTGATTGGTTTCCCATTTATATCCTAGGCATAGAGATTACATTAAAAAGATTACATGAGTATGGTGGTTCCTAGCATTTAAATTTTCAGCTTAGGATATCTGAAAAAAAAATGGAGCAAGTGCCAGACAAGAGGAGTGGACATGTCTAAAGCAGAGACAGCTTTTGACAAGAGAAGCTAGACTGAAAAACTAAAATATTATTGGTTTTTGTTTTGATTTTTTGATTATCACAACTGTTTTGTTAAATACATTGTTATATCAATTTTTATTTTTTATTTCTGCATGTGAAAGCATATATATCACAAAGCAAAAACTTATTTATCTTTTGAAGTTTGAAGTTGGAGAAACTAATATTGATTTCAGAAGAAAAAATCCTGCTAATAATAAAAGTTGCACTACATACAGAGAATCTTGACACAACTAAGCATTAATCTTCCATTTATCTTATGATGGATATAAGCATAACTCTACCAGATATTGAAGGTAGACAAATTGATGTATAGAGAAGATAGATGCTTTGCCAAACTTCATGAATATTAGATTTTAACTAGAACTATACTTCTCTGTTCTACCTATAGTTTATATATTAATCAACTGTAAAGTTATATGAATTAGGAGAATAACTTTTCATGAGAATTATTTAACTGATTAAAAATAACATTTGCATAGCACTTCCTTCAATGCAAAAAATTCTGATTACAAAAGCATGAGAAATCCCTTCAATGACACAAATTGACATACTTTATTCTTTAATTGATTCTTTAGCTACTTTTTGCTAACTTTTAGCCATCATTTTCATAGCCAAAAATATCCATAACATCATACCCAACTTTCCAAACTTAGCTAGCATGGTTCTAGTAAAGTATTTCATTGTATCTAAAATTTAAAAAAATCAATTCAATATGTCCAGGAAATAAATTAAATTATTACTATGTTCTAGGTATTCTTATTTGGGAGTGGGGAATAAAAATAGGAATGAACACCTCAAAAATCTCTTCCTTTAAGGAGCTTACATTTTACTAGAGGTTACCTGTCATGATAACTTATCCTCCATTTAGAAATCCCAGAGTTACTTCCATTGTAGAATATTGTTTCTCCATAGGATTTTAATAGATTTGCACTGTTTTGCCGTTTTCAAATGCTTTCATCTTTTGAAGTGAGATATTATTTCATTTGATCCATCCATGTTATTCCTGTTTTGGGAATGAAGAAACTGAAGTCCTCGGAGTTTAAGTAATATGCCTGAAATTAGATAACTAAATAATGAATAATCTCAGATGAGATGTAGCTTCTCATTATAGAAGGATGCCCTTTGTTCATAAAACAGAATATAAATATCCAGTATCTTATTGTTTCAGTTGAACAGATACTTGGCACAATGAAAAGTTTTATGTCCCTTTGCCTGGAAAGGTTAACGTTTGTCTAGAATCCCAAGCAAATTTCAATAAATATTACAAATATTTTTCACATTCTGAGATTTCTCATTCGTCTTTCTGCCTTTTCAAATTTCCTGAAATTATTCTTACATGCATATAAAATTTATTGGTGACTTGACTGTGTATATTTTAATATGCATTTTTAAAGCAAGTGTAATTATAGGAATTATTTTTAAAAATATTTTGGAGAGTGAAACTTGTTTTGATCAACAACTTATATACACATTTACTAAATGTAAAACCTATGATAACATAACATTAATGATAAAAATTCCACTACTTCAGAATTAGAAAATGTATACAAGCTCATGGTTTTCATATTTTTTCAAGGGAACTGAATAAAAAGTATAAGGAGTTAATGTCAAGAAAACTTATTTTTCGTAATCATTTACTTCCAATATATTCACTACTAAGCACAGTAATTATTTTATTTAATATGAAATACTCATGGTTTCCTTAGTATATATTTGGTAAAACTTTTTCTATATCATTTTACAGATATATTTAAATTCATCTTATGTCTTGCATTCTTCTTTAATTATTATTTAGGAGTGCAGTATGAATTTATCTTCTTTAGTCTTTGTGACTTTGGACATCTGAAGGCTTATTTTAAATGTGACATTCATTTTTGTAAATAAGAAATTAGAGGCACAGAAAGTTCAAGTGGCTCAATGTCATGTAGTGTAATAAAGGCAGAGTTGATCCAAGTGCAATCACCATGACCATCATTCTTTCCACTTCATAAGGCTTATGGTATTATCTTTAATATTCATTCATTCTTATATTTTATATATTATATATATATATAAATTATATAACATTATATATATATATATTATATAATATATATATATATTATATATAGCTGATTCTTATATATTTATGTATATATGATTTTAATTTCCTTGAGATTAAAAGCAAACTTATTTTTCTCTTTTTGTGTTTTCTGAAATATTTAATATAATCTTCTATATCTAGTGAGGACTGATTACTTGATAATGTCAGATATATCACCATTCTCCCAGACACCTAGATTTCAAACTATATCATTCTTGACTCTTCACTCTCCCTCACCAGACTCCCCACCACAGTCAATATGTTGCTAAGCCTTCAAAAATTCTACCTGCTAAATATTTCTGATATGTTTCCTCTCCATTTAAATCACAGTTCTGGTTTAGGACTTAATTACATGTTACTTTAACAATCGCAAAATTTCTAAGTGGTTTCCTTGCATACACTCTCCCTTTCTCATGATCCGTCTTTCATATAGATATCAGAAAAACATAGATCTTTCTTTAAAACCTGTTTGATCAAGAAGATTCAATATCATCCTATTACATCTAGGATTAACCATAAGTATTTTATTTGGTATTGAAAGCCTTTCACAATATGTCACCACTATCTCTGTCCTGGCTGATTACACATCACCCCCCTTTCCACATACTGTGCTCCTGTTCTGACTACAACTTCTTGCTTTTAGAGACCGTGTATTTTTTTAATATCTCCAGTATTTACTAATCCGTGAATATATTGCATCTTTCCTCTATTCTCACAATGTCCACCATGTAGAATATGGCTGCATAAAAATAGAGATTTTATACACACACACACACACACACACACATACATATATATATGGAAGCAAATGTTATTATAGTAATTATTTTTAAAAAATATTTTGGTGAGTAAAACCAGTTTTGATCAACAAACTATATATGCATTTACTAAATGCAAAATCTATGGAAATATAATATTGATGTTAAAATTATCCTTAACAGCTTACCATTTCTCATATCAACTTTTATATTATTCTTACCACCTACCACAATGGCTGACTCATAATAGGTTTCTTAATAAATAACAGCAGAATTACATATTTGAATGATTTGCTTATTGGTTGAACAAACTAAAATTAAAGAGTGAAAGAACATTAAATAATCAAGAAAGAATTTTTTTTTCAAGAAATTGAGATAAGACTAAAGGACAAATGGTACATAAAATAGGAAATCACTTGAGGAGAATATTTCAAGAATACAATAAGAGAGGACCAAATTCTGAGCTAAGATAGTGAGTAAAGTGATGCAGAGGAAAGGTTAAATGTCACACACAAAAAAAGAAAATTTAAGAAGAGTTCAAAATTGGATGGATGTGCAGAGCAAAATATAGTCCTCTCATTTGTCTCTAATCTCTGAGGAAGAGATGGCTCTTCTATTTATCAATGTTAACTGCTCTCTCCCTTGCTCCCATTTTCTTCCCCTGCCACCTCTGCCTAGACCCTGCTCCATCAATCATTGTTCTATTGTCTCATCTTTGTTGTTTCCCTAAATTCTAGATCCTTCTCCACTGCTTAGAACATGCGCCAATCTCCCCTCATCTTTAACAAATCTTCATTTGGCCCCTGACATTTCCTCAGGTTATTGAGCTATATCTTTGCCTAATGCCTAGAATAATTAGACACCTGTATTGCTTCCACTTCCTCACTTTACTGTTTTGCAGTCTTGCTTCTCAGCCCCTACTTTTTTCTGACTGCTGCTTCGAGAGATGATCTCTTGACTTCTAAATTAATCCACTGGCTTTTGTTTAATCCTCATTCTTTCTTTTTACCTTCCTACAGTGTTTGGTACTGTTGAGAAGCCCCTTTCTTAATTTCTTGAACACTTTTTTGGATGTCCTAAAACTACTGTCTGTGGGAACTCCTGCTACCTATTTGAATATTTTCAATTCTTTCTGATGGATCATCATCGATCTCCTGTTTTCTCATTTCTTTCCTTCCTTAGACTGCCTAGTACCCACCAAGTTTCTCTTCCTTGGTGAGCTCATCTCCTATGAGTTAAATTATTTAAATGCACAGAGCTTTCAAAGCTATATCTTCAGTCCTAAATTGTGTCACAAACTCCAACCTCATATCTCTAATTTTCTTTGAATCCCCATGTGATATCTAGTAAGCACTGCAAATTCAACATATGCAGAACAGTAAAGTAAAATTCACCAAAAGCTCTCCCTCTTCTCCAAAAAATCCTATTCCTCTTAAGAGTACCATCATTATCCATTCATAATTTTGGAGTCATTCTTAATTCTTCTCTATCCTTCATCTGTCATATCCAAGAAATTGCTAAGCCTTGTCAATTTCTCCCAATTCACATTTCTCACATCCATTTACTTTCTCTCCATTCACACAAGTAGTATCCTTGCACAGATCCTCACTACTTTTTACCTAGACTGTCTGCTTATTGTATCTTATTTTTCCCTCTCTAATCCATCTTCCAAATAACTTTAAAGTTGTTATTCCTAAGACACCAAGCTGATGGTGAGACTCCTCAAGAATATTCTGTTATTTCATATTGGTTTAAGGTAACATACAAAATGTTCATTGAGAATCTGACATTTGAAGACCTAAATAATCTAATTCCTACCTAATTTCCAGACTACTTGGTATAATAACCTTTTGTGTATTCTGCCTTCTAGTCAAAGGTTCTTACAAGCTTTTCCCAAAATAAAAGTCTATCTTGTGCTTGATGCCTTTCATAAATGGTACTTCATTCCCCAAAATGCAATATCCTCTTATAGTTGTCTTTCAGAGTTCGTGGCATACCTCAATGCTCTTCTCAGAAGCCATATTCTACATAAATATCAAATCTGCCTCCTTCTCAACCTCCCCTGGATGCTAGTTCTATCTACTCCTACAAATCATTTTGGGTTTACTTTTATGTTCTTTAGATTTAATTATCTGTGTATATGTTTTAAGGGCAGATAGGTGGCAGAGAAGATAAAGTACCAAGCCTAAAGTTAGGAAAGCTCATCTTCTTGAGTTCAAATTTGATCTCAGACACTTACCGACTGTGTGACCCTGGGCAAGTCACTTAACAAAGTTTGCCTCAGTTCTTTTTCTGTAAACATTATCTGGAAAAGGAAATAGCAAACCATTCTCATGTCTTTGCCAAGAAAAACCCCACGGGGGTTGTAAAAGTTTGGACACTCTCAAAATAACTGAACAACAACGAAATACATGTTTAAATTCATTTTAGCAGTTTACAAACTTGAATTTATCACCTAGCATATTGCTATCCTTCCTTCCTTTACTTCCCTCCTTTTTGGCCTTTCTTCCTTTTATTCTTTCTTTTGTTATTTTTGTTGTGGGGATTTTTATGACTAGATCTCTCTATTTTACCTGTGGAAATATAATTACCATTCACAGACACAAGCCTGGTATTAATTTCAACAGAAACTTTAAATTTCTCTACCTTTACTTAGGTAGTTTGGTGCCCAGTTCCCAAGGGCTTACCATATTAGACCCAAACTTAGTAGGGGGCATTCAGTTGGCTTTAGCTTTGCTGAAGCTCAAAAACCTGGCCACGACACAGAAGGATATACCAGCCTCAGTCTTCTCTAGTAGCAGGGATTATAGGTATGCTCTAACATGCTAAAACCAACATGTAACTTTTTAATAATCCTCCAATTTTTGTCATTCTAGATCCAAATAATGGGCCTTCTCAATAGTATAACTATATCTCCAGAGTTTCAATTCAACTGTGATATTAAGATATCCATAAAAACAGAAGGTTTCATATCAGATATCTTGGCTTAATCAAAACTCTAGCTTCTGCAAAATTAAATTTGGGAATGGCTTAAAGCAAAGGAAAGGAAAACCACTGTCTTAATCTTCAGCTCAACATAAATCATGATTGCAAAAGGAGCCCTAGATCTGCTTGGGAAGGAGAGGGGCAATTGGACACAATTTCAAGGGAGGAGACTTCCTTGATACCCTATCATGCTATCTTCTTTTCAGAGAAATCAAGAGTGTAAGAAGGGCTTATATAGTCAATGCCAGAGTTAATTTTCTGAAGTAGAGGTATATAACATTTCTTTATTTTTATAAAACAGCCCTTGACATTGACTTCCTGATGAGTATGGGTCTAAATTTCAACTAAATGGTACATCTTTATATTAAACATCCATTAAACCATCCATGTATGGTTTATATAGTATCTATTTTAATAAAGCATTATATCTACAAAACTTTGATTTTAAGGTGCTGAAATGAAAGGGGGAAATTAGTAAACTTAAGGTGATTAGTTTATTTCTGAAGACTAATTTATTATTTCAATGTTAACTTAAAAGAAATTTCTGAATTCCTAAGTCTTGACATTAGTTTGGCAAGCAGACAACACAGATGTAGAAGAAGGAATATTAAGACTAATTTTATAGCATCAATCTCTGTGTCATCAGGATATTCAGTGCAATTAAACCCTCCTTGACAGATCAAATTGCCAAGGGGAAACAAGTATAGACTAAAAAGCAGGTATCTAAAAACACAAATTCCAGTAACACGAGACAAAAGACTGAGTAACAGAGTTTGGGACACTCGGATTATGGCATGTATGCAATTTTTATTCATTAGGTGACTCTGAAAATAAGAACAGCAACAACAACAATAAAAAGAGTTTTGTTCAAAAGAATGGTTTCTAAACTTTTGTCAAAAAAAACCATGCATATAAAGTGATGAAGAAAACTGGGAAATTTGTGTCCTCCAAAAGGTTGTTTTCACAATTATTTCTTGAAGTCACATAGTTTATAGGAATAAAATCTTAGGGCTATAATATAAGCTAAAAATATCTAAGATATCTACAAAATAAAGCTATCAAAATATCAGGAAAAGTTAGCAAGCATCATCCCAAAAATAAAATTTAGAAAGACAAATAAAAATATGGATGATAGTTGTAGTAATAATAGTAACTAAGATTTTCATAGACCTTAAGGGAGAGAATCTACTCTTTGTTATTAAATATCCCTAAGAAGGGGAACATTTATTGGTTCCTGAAATGACTATTATTTCTATATATTTGATTTTTTTAAATATCCACAAGTATAAGTTTTCTTTTAATGATATATAGTGACCAACAAATGACATAAGCATTAAATGTAATAATGGTTCATCTCTTACAATCCTTTAAACTTTACAAGTAGTTTTCCTTACATCAAACATGTGAGGAAGGTGATACAAATTATCCTCATTGGAGAAGAAGAAATTATAGCCTTGATAAATTAAAAGGCTTGTTACTCAAACAATTGCTCCCATATTTACTAGTTGTTTGAGTAACAAGCCTTTTAATTTATCAAACAACTCTCATTACTCCTCAACATTAATTGTCTCATATAATCAGTTTTGTTTCTACATCATTCCATATATGCTACAGAGATTCTTTTCCCCATGCTGTTGTTTATCTTTCTCTAGTCTGAACATTCTGTACTAACCACCTTTCAAAATCTAGCTAATATCCCAATTCTTTTAAACTGTCTTTGACAGTTCCAGACAAGACTAACCAGTCCCCTATAAATTCATATCATGTTTATCTTCAGAACTACATATGTTAAGTACCATTTAATTGCCCACTAATTATTTCATATGTTTCTCCCCCCCCATAGAATAAATTAAGTTTTTGAAGGAAATAGCTATATCTTATACTTGCCTTTATCTTTCATGATTCTGAGTACATAGCATGCTTTTAATAAGCCAACTGGTTAGAATAATAGAGAGAGCACTGGACTTAGTGTCAGAAAGACAAGTTCAAATCTGGTCTCCAACACTTACTATCTTCTGACCCTAGGCACCCTTAAGTGCTGTGAGCCTCAGTTTTCTTATCTGTATAATGGGGACAATAATAGCTCTTCCCTACAAGATTGTTGTGAAAATCAAATGAGATAATAATTATAAAGCACTTAGCATAATACCTGACAGTGTGATATTCAATAAGTACTATATGTATGTTAGCTATGACTATTAATAATAAGAATTAATTTATAAATTAATTGATTATAAATGGTGATAAACAAATTAGATATAGTTTATAACATGCCTTAATCTTTGTCTAACAATTTCATTGCTGAATATAAGTGCTTTTAATAGTGTATAGGTTAGAAAATAAAGGGATTAATTTCCTTTTTACAGGCCCCATCCTAACATGGGTGGAGCCTCTTATTCTCAACTAATTCATTTAGGTATAAATTTTTGTCTAGTACTCACTCTCAGCTTTGATAGAGATTTCTTTCAAACATATGGTATAACAAAGGAATTTGAAGGTATCGAAGCAACCTACCTCAAAAGAGTTAACTCTAACTTATTCTACAGATAGTGTTGGGCATGCACTCAAGTGTTCTTAGACTTTTTTGGTCCAATTTCACTTGGACTTTCTTTACTTTGGGAAGTTATAAAATATGAATCAGCAAAACCTCTTTTCAGTGTAACTTTGAGTCCTCATTCTGGGAAAGCTCTTCCTGAGTACCACACTATGCATTTGCTTCAGTAAAATACACACAGAACAGTAAAGCATTAACTTTCATAAAGTATTAGTAAAATCTTTTTAAAGCAAGTGACAAAACAAAAAGACTAAGGGAAAGAAGGAATAGTATAGTAAATTCATCTTTTCTTAAAGAAAGAATGGGGCAGAGGGCAGAAGGCAGAATATGAGGAAATAGAATTTATTAGATTCTATATCTTTCCATCCTGATAACAGAATCTCATTGTTGTTTTCTCATTGATTCTAATAGCATTATAACTGAAGCTGATTAAGCATGGAAAATGGGGCCCTAGTGAAAAAAGAGTTAGCAACAAATCTATTTTCTTCTCCCTTATCTATCTAACATTTTATGGCCATCTTTTTAAGGTTTTAAAAGAAAATTGCACTACTTCCTGGTTGTTACCTGATAATCTTAAGTCTCATATTGTCATTTTTTCTATTTCCTTTTTCCATTATCTTTCCAAGTAAAATTTTTTTTCTCCATGGTACCTTCCTTCAAAAGATTTCATGTGAACTAGACTTTGAGATCTCTATCTCTAGCATGGCTGCCTTGCTTTATTTTTCTGGCTCATTTCTTGGAAGATGTCTTAGATGAGTCTTTCCAGGGGAAAAGATGAAATTTTGGACATTTCATTCCATTATGCATACCAAATCTAACAACTCTTACAAATTTCGTGGATTCTTTAGAAGATCTCAAATATCCAGTGTCATCTTTAATAGGTTGTAGTGTATCTAGTTACTGCATGCTTATCTCAACTTGCTAGAGTTCTGTTCATTAGGATTTAATGCACCTATCTTTGCTATTTACTGAAATCAGAATTTACATGAATTACTAAACTAGATGTTGCTCTTTTTGCCTCTCTGCTAAAATGAGAATTCAATGAATGCAGCACATGTTGATCTTGTGCTTCACTACTAGGTAAAAAAAATCTCAAATTTTTGTTTTAAAAAAGTTGCCTTGTTATCTTGATTAATAGACACCATGCTACCTGTAAATTTATAACCCATTCCCATGACTCTCCATGAATTTTATACCCTTTCTAGGTCAAATGCCTTCCAATTCTATAATATTCCTGGAATGGTATATATATTCCACGGTTTCCACAAGTCCATGCCTGACAAAATTCTTAACTTAAGCAAATTATCCTCTGACATGATGTACCAAACTTAATGTTATCCTTTAGCTTAAAAATGCCAAGGTCTCTCACTGTATCCATGGCCCAACACCAGTCATCCT
The DNA here is from genome assembly GCA_023553655.1 of Myrmecobius fasciatus. Taxonomy (NCBI): domain Eukaryota; kingdom Metazoa; phylum Chordata; class Mammalia; order Dasyuromorphia; family Myrmecobiidae; genus Myrmecobius; species Myrmecobius fasciatus. The sequence continues at coordinate 25,701 of JAJPUD010011354.1, read as the reverse complement.
GATTTATATCTGGCCACTGGACCCAGATGTCTCTGAAGGAGAAAATGAGGCAGGTATTCTTGCATAGTCTTCCCTCCCTTAAATGTAATCTACTTGCATGTCATGGCATCATCTCCATGAAGTCATGGTCCTCTTCAAGAATGAAAGACAAGCAATTGTAGTACAGGAAGCCATGTGCTGGAGCCAGGTCCAGTAGGCTTATAAATAAAATTGTTAATTTTTTACTATTAAGATTCTCACCTCTGAAATCAAGGTTTTATTTGTTATTTAATTAATTGTCTAAACTTAAGAAAGTGCTAATAATATAGATTAACATTTGCTACCATTTTCTCTTTCCTAAAAATCTAGTACCCTTGTGGCTGCAGTGGCTCTAGTTATATACCCGGAGGAAGAGCTTCTCTAACATCTTAGGGAAACTAGCTTTTACATCACACATAAGTGTTACTCTATATGAGGTTGAGCAAACTAATCCTTTCCTTATGCGCCAATGAAACTTTCATTTCAAGCAAAGTGAAGATGAAATCAGCCTCACCAACAATTGTATTATCTACTTCTGATGGAAAGAATCTTGCTTCAGCTTCTTTTACATATAAGGCTTGAAGTGAAGGTCTAAATCTTCACTTCTACTGCTGGGCTGTCACTTTTTTTAATCTATTCATGCAGTAAATTTATTAAAGAACTACTCTCAGGTTTTCTGAATTGATGGTCCAGTTCAGCATCTGCCACTTCACTCTAACTCTTATACTTCTAGTTAGGCTTATTTTGAAGCTGCTACTCTTTTCACTGATAGTTTCTTCTACCCTGCCATCAACTTATGGTCACTTCTAGTATTTCAAAGATTTAAACCCCATCATCACCCCTTTAACATGAAGGAGAGGCAAATTGTCCTTTTAGACATAGTCACATCTTCCAGGGGATGGAATAGAAAGACAATGGAGAATTTATATGTGTTAGCAGTCACAAAACTCCACTACATGAATTTATATTCTAACATAGAAATAGAGACTTCATTAGCTGTAATAAAAATAAAATTACTAGATGCAAATTCCTTTTATTAATAACCTTATATCTATATGAAAAGAAGTATATATTAGATAAGATTCCTTGTTTCCAAAATCAAAATATTAGAATAAATGAAGCATTCAAAAATACAACTAAAATTTGGTCTATAGTAATGTTAATCTGCACTGAGTTTTATAAATCAAATATTTGAGAGGTTCCTTTCTGCATCCAGGGGTTCAATAGGAAACAGTATATTTGGAAAAAAAATAATAAAATGTAAAAAAGATAGAGCATAATGAGAACTCACATTTGCTTTCTAACTAGAATTTTTAAAACCCTACCCTATCCAGAATTATTTTTATATGTCAATTTTAGTTGTCACACAGTTTTAGATTTTGCTTCTTAATCCTGTGCCCTCTATAATTACTCAAGTAGTTCATCTATTCATATATTTTAACATACCTAATTCCCAAAGTAGTTTTCCATAAGTCATTAATGCAAGCACTCTTACTAAGAGTGCAGACTTCAACTCATTCTTGCTTTCTCATTCTGTTTACTAATTGTCAAGATTGAAGGTAAATTTTTCAAAGGTGCTGGTTCTTCCAAATATACTAGAGTTTTTCTCCTAGCCCTTTTAATGTTTTGTAGGTGCAATGCAACATTTATATTGTCAATTTATCATTACTCATTCTTATTATATAAGTAGCCCATCTTCTTTTCCATACATACATTTCCCAATTTATATCCCAATTTATAACTCATGTGTGCAAGTCATTATGGGCAATATGCTACAGCCTACTTATACCTACCATGCTTTTTTATTTACCTGAAGTTTTGATTCTTTAAAGTTTATGATGTTCCACGATTTTCATTCACTTAACATCCCTGGGAGAATACTGAAGTTTAAAAGTGAATGAAGAAACCAAATTATCACTCTTTGCAGATGACATGATGGTATACTTAGAGAACCCTAGAGATTCAACTAAAAAACTACTAGAAACAATTCACAACTTTGGCAAAGTTGCAGGATTCAAAATTAATCCACATAAATCATCAGCATTTTTATATATTACCAAAAAAGTTCAGCAGCAGGAGATACAAAAAGAAATTCCATTTCAAATAGCAGATGATAGGATAAAATATTTGGGAATCTATCTGCCAAGGAAAAGTCAGAAACTATATGAACTAAATTACAAAACACTTTCCACACAAATAAAATCAGACCTAATCAATTGGAAAAATATTAAGTGCTCATGGGTAGGCAGAGAGAACATAATAAAAATGACAATACTACCCAAACTAATCTACTTATTTAGTGCCATACCAATCAAACTCCCAAGAAATTATTTTACAGATCTAGAAAAAATAGTAGCAAAGTTCATTTGGAAGAACAAAAGGTCAAGGATTTCAAGGGGATTAATGAAAAAAAAGGCAGATGAAGGTGGCCTTGCTGTACCAGATCTAAAACTATATTATAAAGCAGCGGTCATCAAAACAGTTTGGTACTGGATAAGAAATGGAGCAGTCGATCAGTGACGCAGGATAGGTTATCAGGACAACCTAGGCATTAACCTTAACAATCTAGTGTTCAATAAATCCAAAGACCCCAGCTTTTGGGATAAATACTCACTATTTGGCAAAAACTGCTGGGAAAATTGGAAACTAGTGTGGAAGAAATTAGGGCTTGACCCATACCTAACACCACGTACCAAGATAAGATCTAAATGGGTTCATGATCTAGATATAAAGAGGGACTTTGTAAGCAAGTTAGAGGAACGTAATATAGTTTATCTCTCAGACCTGTGGAGATGGAACAAATTTATGTCCAAAGAAGACTTGGAACTCCTAATTGAACACCAGATGGATAATTTTGACTATATTAAGTTAAAAAGTTTCTGTACAAACAAAACAAATGCAGACAAGATTAGGAGGGAAGCATCAAATTGGGAAATCATCTTTACATTTAATGGTTCTGATGAAGGCCTCATTTCTAAAATATATAGAGAATTATCTCATATATATAAGAATTCAAGCCACTCTTCAATAGATAAGTGGTCAAGGGATATGAACAGACAATTTTCAGATGATGAAATTAAAACCATCTCTAGTCATATGAAAAGTTGCTCCAAATCACTATTGATCAGAGAAATGCAAATTAAGACAACTCTGAGATACCACTACACACCTGTCAGATTGGCTAAAATGACAGGAAAAGATAACGATGAATGTTGGAGGGGATGTGGGAGGGCTGGGACACTAATACATTGTTGGTGGAACTGTGAACGGATCCAACCATTCTGGAGAGCAATTTGGAGCTATGCTCAAAAAGTTGTCAAACTGTGCATACCCTTTGACCCAGCAGTGTTTCTACTGGGCCTATATCCCAAAGAGATCTTAGAGGAGGGAAAGGGACCCACATGTGCAAGAATGTTTGTGGCAGCCCTTTTTGTAGTGGCTAGAAACTGGAAACTGAAGGGATGCCCATCAATTGGAGAGTGGCTGAATAAATTATGGTATATGAATGTTATGGAATATTATTGCTCTGTAAGAAACGACCAGCAGGACGATTTCAGAGAGGCCTGGAGGGACTTGCATGAACTGATGCTGAGTGAAACGAGCAGAACCAGGAGATCATCCTGCACAGCAACAACAGTATTACATGATGATCAATTCTGATGGACATGGCTCTCTGCAATAAAGAATTGTCTCAAACCAGTTCCAGTTGTTCACTGAAGAAAACCATATACACCCAGAAAGAGGGACATGAAATATGGACCACAACGTAACATTTTCACGATCTCTATTGACATTTGCTTGCATTGTGTTGCCTTTCTCTGATTCTTTTTTTTTCTTGTAGATAGGATTTTTCTTGCATAACTTCTCAAGCATTTCAACATTATTAACATGTAGCGGACTTCCTGCCATCTAGGGGAGGGGAGGGGACTGGGGGTAAAATTTGTATTGGAAAGCTTTGTAAAGATCAAGGTTGGGGAAATACCCATACATATGTTATACAAATAAAAAGCTTAAAATAAAAAAAAATAATAATAATAAATTTTAAAAAAGTGAATTATTTGTATCAGGGAGTAATGTGAAGTCATGGAAGGTGCTGTGATTTTTTTAATTCTGTAGATAAACATTATTAAATATCTTTCTGACTACACGTTCAGTAAACTGTCTACTGTACCATTTAGTTATATCTGATTGTTAGTTTGAAAGAGCTATAGCTTAAAGAAAGAGAGTGATTCTATGAGGTGGAGGTAAAGAAAAAATGTATCTAGACAAAGAATAGTCTGTAAAAGACAGAAAGATGGGACATGGAGCATCATGAGTCAAAACTATCTGGATGGTAGATGACAGGTTCTCTTTTATACTATTATCTGGTATAATGGAAATAGTGTTACATTTTGAATCAGTGTATCTGAGTTTAGTTCCCAGTTCAGCCATTAAACAATTGCCTCACCTTTGATAAGTCATAAGTCATTCAACTTCTTCAAAATGTTATTTTCTTTATATATAAAATGAAAGGTTTGAACTTAATGTCTTGTATTATCTCTTCCATCTATGAATTCTGAACTATTGTGTCTATCATGTAAATTATTTACCTTGTTCCACTTAATTTGCTCTTTATTGGTTCATAAAAATTTCTTTGTTTCTCTAAATTATTTACATTATTATTTCATACAGTACAATAATATTCCATTAAATTAATATAGCACACTTCTTCACCCAATTTATAAGTACCCATTTACCCTTCCAATCATTTGTTATTGACAAAAATCTGTAATTTCCCAAATGAAATCCATTCTGATATATTGCGGCCATTATCCATTATCAGTAGCAACTTAATAAAAAAAAGTTGCTTAATTTGGACAACAAAAAATTTGGTTTTTTTTCTTTGGCTAATCTCTTTCTTATATGCTGTGGATGTCATTTCATACATATTTGGCTTTTTATTAAATCTCATTTTTTAAAATCATGGAGTCTTTACAAACTACACAATCTCCTATGTCTAATTTCTCCCCAGAATCCCAACTGTATTTTTTGTCCTATCTAGTCACTGTATTTGTGTGTGTAGACAAAGCCTTCTCACATTTGCCTTCAAATACTATATATATGTTCATCCAGAAAGATTAGATAGATGGTGAAAAGATGCATGATTAGGTATAGAACTTTCTTTTGTAGCAACATCATCATAATTTTATAGCATTTTAATGGAAACCTTTTCTTTGCTACTCCTACCACACTTTGAAAAGTTAAATACATACAGGGCATATGAGAAATCAGATACTTTATTGGCAGCCACAAGAAATTTTTTCCTCCATTTTTTGGATGAAAAAGTGATGAATTCCATAGAGGCCTGAGGAGCCAAAAGACAGTCTCTCTCCTGGCAGGATATAATCAAATGTTTTAATAGGAGTCTGGAGTTACATGACCTTCAGCAATGATGTGCGCACATTAAATTATCCTGCACAACTGTGAGTGCAAATCTGTAACTGCAAACATTATTTGAAAATTAGCATGATGACAGATAATAATAATAATGGAGGAACATATTGATCATAACAACTAAAAGAATACTGAACCTCAAAGTGGCACACATGACAAAAAGCTATTTGCAAAATCATTAAAGTGTTATCCAAGAAAGTTGTGAAAACAAGTCCAAATCACATCTATTTCTATCCTAGAAAGTATAAGGGACATGAGATAAGCAGCAGTCACAGAAACTAAATCTTTAGCATTTTTTATGTTGAATATTCCCAGATTTTGTATGCATTTTTAAGGAATTTGAGTACAGCCCATCTACAAAGGACATAAAAGAAACACTGTGTCTAACAGTAGGTTTTTTAACCCTTAGAGGAAAAAAAGGCAGAATGTTATCATTCTTGTTCTCGTCCCCCCCTCCAGCTATTTTATGAGATTATTGTGATAGAGTTGAAAAGTGTTGCAATTAGGTTCAAACAGATAGGAATCAGCTTCCCATGTTATTTTTTTTAATTGTATGGGAAAATTCAGGTAGGCATTAGCAAAGCACACTAGCATTGGAATCAGAATTTCTAGTATTATGCTTGCCACTGCCTGACTTGGTGTCTTACATAAAGGGTTTATTAAGTAAGCACAGTACCTAAGGTGTGCTAATCTCTGGGAAAGATACACAGATTTTAAAAAGCTGGTCCTTCACCTTACAGAGTTTATAATTATGTAAATATTACATATCATTTAAATAACAAAGAGGAAAAACTCCCAGATTTCTCAAAACATTAGAGAAATAAGATTGAGAGGCACTATAGTGATCATTTTGTACAAACTGTCTCCAAAAAAGTATCTTGTATGTATCCCTTGACAAATAAGTATTCAACTTCCCCTGAAATCCTCCAGTGATTATAGACTCACAACTTCCTGAGACAGTTTATTTTCCTTTTGGATAATTATATATTTTTCCTTAAGTTGATCTAAAATCTGCTTCTCTATAACTTTAACCTGTTACTCCTAGTCCTTCTGGAGCCAAGAAGAGCACATGTAATTCTTCTTCCAAATAAATCTCTATTTAAAAATTACTAACATGAATATCCCACCACTGCCTGCCCTGCTAACCTCCACAAAATCTTCCAGTTTTTTCAGGCTAAATATCTCTACTCTTTGAAATAATTTCTATATGGCCTGGCTCTCATCATCCTCTCTGCTCCAGTTTGTCAAGATTCTTGATGAAATTTTGGTTCACTCCCCCAAATTGAACAAAACATTCCATATTTGGTCTTCTCTAGGTAGAATATAGAGGAAGTTAGCAAATGATAGAGTAGGTAGTGCATTGGGCCTAAATTAAGAAAGACCTATATTCAAATCTTGCCTAATAGATTTACTAGCTATATCCTCATCTCGCTTTCATCATCTATAAAATGAGGAGAATAATAGCATCTGCATTCCAGGGTTCTTGTGAGACTCAAATGAAATAATGTTTCTAAAGTGTTTTGAAAGCCAAAAGCTTAAACAAGTGTTTGCTATTAACTTTATCATACTATGTTCCTATTAATCTAGCCAATGATTACATTAACTGTTGACTATTATATGCTATTGTTAACTCATACTAAATTTGAAGTGCACTAAAATTTCCAAATCTTTTTCACACAAACTTTTGTCTAGCCATTTCCTATTTGTTCAGTTGATTTTTTTAAATTTAAGTTGTCCCTATTGAATTTCATCTTTTCAGATTCACTCCATTATTCCAACCTTAGAAAATATTTTTCAGTTCTGATTCTGATTGATATCCACATATCCGGTAGCCAAGTCAGCCTTTTGTTATCCATCAAGTTGATAAGCTGTGTTTGCTATATCTTTATCCAAGTCATTCATAAAATTGTTGAGCTTATAGATGGAGCTCTTTGACATCATATTAGATACCTTCCTTTGAGTTTATTTAGATATGTTGAAAAACAATTTTTCATGTGGATATTCAAACAGTTTTTTTAATTACTTAACAAATACCTATCTAGTCTGTATTTTACAGGGAAGATATTCTAAGATGCTTTGTCAAACATTTTGCTGAGATACAGCACTATTTTTCTCACATTTCTTTTATTTTCCTTTTTTTTTTATTAATGCTACCTCCAAAAGAAATGAGATTAGTGCGGAGTATATATGAATGTGTGTATATGTATATATACATATACACACACATACTTTTATGTATATAGAAATGCACATAGATATACACACATAGATACCTATTTAATATATACAAATGTGTATATCATCATATATGGCATGTATACTACATAGATTAAATATCTATATAGAAACATAGACACATATGTGTGTTCATATACATACACAAAGGTGTATTGTGATGGTTTGTGATAGTTTTTTAGAAGATTTGTTTTGAAGTATAAATGGTAAGACAGCATAGATACCTAATGGAAGAATTTAACAAGTGATCTACTGATACCATGGAAAAACTCATTTGCTTTTCATATTTGAGCACTTCAATTTTGGAGTGCATTTCAACTCTCTCTCCTATTTATAGTCACTGGAATACTTTGAGTGTCAATAAGAACTGACTCACAATTTGATAAAATCTTATGAATTGATTAAAAAATTTACTATCTTACATTCTTTGGGAATATGCTATTTTTTCTTCAGTATTGTTTTTCCCCTCACCCTGAAAACATAAGAGAACTAATGTTAAATCTCATTTGCAATTTTTAATGGAATTTAAAGGTGTGATAAATGGCATTAGTAATATACCCTCAAATTTCTCTCACCTTTATTATGTAGATAAGGAAAGTAAAATAAAATTTAAAAAAATACCAAATTCTTGTCCCAGTATTTTGGGTTACCATCCATTATTTCTATTACTGCTCTAGTTCTTTTTTGGCATTCATGTGTTCATTCTGAACATTTTGTATTTGTGGCTAGGTTGATTTATAATAGTCAAGTCATATGAAATTTTTGTGCCTTCTTTAACTTGATCTTAATTGATTTAATATTGAGAGCTATGTCTTGTATTTTTCCTCATTCCCTCTGATAGCACATATTTCATTTCTCATAGTTTTCTGCAGATACAAATGTTTAATGGTACTCTGTTTCTTAGATCACAGTATTTACTACATTCCATATACTATAGTAACTTATACATATACTGTCTTCCCTACTGGGAGGTAATCTCCTGAAGGGAGAGAACTTCAGTTAGTTTATCTTTGTATTCCCTTAGTCCTTCACAATTTGATTTTATGTGGAAGTTATTCAATAGATATTAATTTGTTGTATGAATGAATAAGTGAATATGCTTATTGAACTGAACTAATATCATGAGAATCTTTCTGGCAATAAAAATACTTAACTTCTTCAAAAGAATTCTTTTGCTAACAAAATGTTCAGCAAAGAACATAGTTGAGTATGTCAGGCTTGTAGGCTTTATTATTTTTACTATTTTTATTTATTTCATTTTTATAAATTAGGTGTACTCTTGAGATCTGATCTGAAAGGAGGTATAGTATGAAGCATAGAATTCTCTGATCTCTTTAATTTCTCCAACTATACTTCTGGCCTTGCCTTTTTTTCAGTTTCATAATACTTAACAACCATATTACATATCCTCTTGAATGTCTAATGATTTGGACTATGCTTGACCAAAACAAACAAACAAACATTGTTTTTTGTTTTTTTTCCCCCAGAGGCCATCTCAATTTCCCCATTAGTGCCAAAGATAATGCTATCCTGACAAGATCTAAAGCTAAAAATATTTAATTTATTTTTTTCATCTGCACCCATATCCAAAATTTGTCATTTCTCCTATAATTACATTTATTTTGGGTGGAGGATGTCTAACTCTATCGAAGCTGACCATTCAGGATTTTGACCTGAAACCAATACCAATTTTTTACTTACTCCATTTCTAACCTGGTATGGTTCACCTTGCCTCATGGATATTGTTTATTTAGATACCTGGTCAACTTAAGCAACTCAGACCTCTTGAACTCAAAAAAATGCACTAGCCTTAGCCACAAGAGTAGCATTCATTGCACACCTTTTTCACTACAACCTGCATTAGTTCTAGGCCCATTCCTTCTATCTGCCTTTAGATCCTTTTAATGAATTCTCACCTAGATCATTGTGATTATCCTTTTTAAGAGCATTCCCCTCTTCTAGCCTCTTACTAATAATCTATCCAGGAATCAGAAACAGGCAACATTTACTTAATGGAAATAAGACCATGTGGTATTCCATAGAGATCTTGAAACTTGGAGTCATTGGTACTTATTCACATCTTGCTTGTTGTGCTTATGCCTGTGAAATCCCAAACCGTCATTTAACTTTTCTGGTTCTTGGTTTCTTCATCTATAAAATGAAGTGTTTATACTAGATGAACTCTAAGGTAATTTCCAGCTCTGAATTTATAATGCTGTAATGGAGCCTCACTAGGTTCCCGGTCATAAGTCTACCATGTAAATTCCATCCTCCAAATTGTCCAACAACATTTTATCTCCTCCTACTCTTCTCCATTAGGTGGTACAATAGATGAAGTGATGGACTTGGAGTCAAAAAGACACAAATTCAAATCCTGCCTCAGATATTATTAACTCAATGAACCTGGACAAATAACCTTTAACCTCTTCCTGCCTCAGTTTCCTCATCTGTAAAATGGAGATAATAATAGCACTTACCTCATAGAGTCCTTGTGAGAATCAAATAAGATAACATGTAATGCTTTGAAAATGTTAAAGTTCTTTATAAATGCTTGTAATTATTATCAACATCATGAATTATATTAGTATTGTTAATATATCCATCCCAGATCATATGCTGTTCTTGTCAAATACCCAATGTACCCTCTGTTAAACTTCTTACCATTTGAATATCACATTCCCTAAACCCAGAATGCCCCTTACTTTTAAATGCCTCATTTCTTCTATCTCTTATTTCTATCCTATATGTCTCTGTAAGAACTTATTATAAAATCTTCTGATAAATTATCTCTGATAATTTTAATTGCACTCCAAACTTCTACATTAACATGTATCTTATAATAAGTCATTGATATTTATATGGCATTAAGTTTTATGAAAATTTCATGCATGTGATCTCATTTGATTTTTACAACAGCCCTGTAAAATAGGTACTAGAGATCTTATTTTCATTTTGTAAATAAGGAAACCAAATTTCAAGGAAATGAAATGTTTTACTCAAAGTAACAAAGGAACTAACTGTCTGGAACAGGATTCAAACTTGTATCTTTCCTAACTCCAAGTTTTGTTATTTTGCCACCATGCAATTTGGTGTCTCTATATGCTATATGTGTACATAGACACACATATGTATGCATATCTTTATAAAATTGTCATTCATTGTAGATATATTCTACTAAGCTTGTTTATTTTGGACATGTTTTTCCTCTTTTTTCCATAATATAAGTAACTCTAAGAAAGGGACTGTCGTTACTATTTATCTTACATGAACTATTTGTGAAAATGCCCTGTACATATTATGTTTTCAATGACCATTATTGATTGATTGACCAATAGTGTATTGAGAGTAAGCAATGACTTTAAAATTTCTAAGACTTTTTTGAGAAGTTATCATATCTTTTATCTGTGATCTCAGATACTTGACTAGCCATGTGATACTAGGCAACTCATTTAACCCTTTGACAATTTCCTAATCCATAAAATACACTGCGGAAGGAAAGAGCACAACACCAGTATTTTTGTCAAGAAAACAGCAGTTTGGATAATAAAAAGTCAGATATGACTGGCTGAGCCACAACAACAAAGCAAGGGATTTACTACAAGCCCAGAGTCAATACATACATAAAAGATATGATAGTTTGATTTATATTTCTGGCCTATTCAGCTCTATGATTCTTAGTATATGATACAACATTTTTGGGAAAGGTCCTAACAATAGGTGAATTAAACTTAAGTTATCTTAACACTAATGTTGCTACTTTAAACATGTAAAATGAAGGTATTAGACAAGATTTCCTCCATGGCCAGTTAGAACTATATTAATTTGTATAATCCTGCATATCTAAAATTCTGTTAACTCTAGGACTAAAAGAAAAAAAAAGCTCTTACTCTTTTCACAATGTTGTTGAAATGCTCTTTTCTTGCTACCTTCAATCACATATAGCATCCTCAGTTTATAAATATAATTCACATTGACTGGAAAGAATTGTATGCAGGACTAAGTACATTATACAACTCCTATCATTTTCCAGGGTTATATCAAAAGAGTTTAGAGATCATTTAATAAAGAAAAGCTTGTTGAAAGACAAAAGGGATAGAATCAATGGTCCACTTTGTTATTCAGCTTAGAGGACTTAGTTTAACTCTTTGAGGTTAAAAAAAGTTGTTACTATTTTTTGGATTATCTAGCAATTCATTTTTAGAATGTCATTGATTTCTACTCTTAGTATCACAGTGCATAACCAGGAAAATTGTCTTGGAAAATCAATTTGCTACAAGGTTGCAGTGTCACTTCATGGAACAATAAAACATTTACAAAAAGCATCAAAACTATTTCTTATCATTCTTGATTTGACAGAAAATGTGCTTTACATTATGCCTTTTTCTGGTTTGCTTGATAATTAGCTACATTAAATTAGTGAAAGACATGAATTGTATTCACAACCATTTTATAAAGACTAGATTGGACATACAAAAGACACTCCTACCTGGGTATGAGAAATTCAATGATTTCTCTCTCCTTCTTCGGTAATTCAGTCTCTATCATTTTGAGTGACCATTCTCTGAGAATTAATGTACTTTCAGAAAGATGACCCAACTTGAAAATTAAAGCAAACACTCTACAAAGTCAAATCTGAAGTTAAATATTGGTACCTGTGGGTTTTTTTTCCTGAATGCTTCATGTTGAAAGAGATAGGGAGTAGTAGCCTTCTCCTTTAAATACTGAAATACACAGCCTTAATTCATTCCACCACCCCAGGCCAGTGAAAATCATTAGGGAGATAGAGCTTGATAATCATTCCATTCCCTTTATTTGGAAGTCAGAATAAACAAAGTATTTAATTGACTGGATATTTTTATTTCATACTTCATTGCATATGATGAAACTATTCACTTGTGGGAAAAAAGTAATATGCTAGCAAAAGAAAACTGGTTAGCCTTCTATTAAGGGACTTAGTATGTAAACTTTATCAATAATTCAGCTTTTCACCCTACAGATGTTACCATTTTGAGAGAACATTACCAAGCTTAAGACTGATTTCTAGACTTGAGGTAGCATTTCCTTGCAGCATAGGCTAGGGGGGGTGGAAGGTAGGAGACCTTATTTTAGTTCTAAAGTTGTTAAAAGGGGTGTAGGAAAGAAAAGGATATTCTCCTCGTCAGAGCTGAGACATCAGTTAGCAATTTTTTTTCAATGTAAAATGATCAAATGATGTTTTAGCGACCTATCAATCTAATGAATTATTTGAGTAGGAGTTAAAGCAATCTGAAACATTTGCTGCACAAAGGAATAAGTTTAGTGCATGGTGAATACGAAACATCTTATCTAGCAGAAACTTAAGACTGAGTCATTTAAAAAAAATAACCTCCTGATTTTATAAGGACAAGTTTCACTAACAAAATAGTAAGGGCGAGTGCTGCTAAGATTACCCATTCTCCTCTCTACACAAAGAAAAGCTTTGGAATTGAACTTCTTCTAACCAGATTAGTTCCAGGAATGTAGAAAATGGTGGCATTAATCTCTTAAGTGTACATATCACCATTATCTCTTAATAGCATCAGGAAAGAAGCCTATGGGGAAGAATAGACATGATTTGGAGGAAAAAGTTAGCCTGGCTCCAAAGAGCAGCCTTCCGGATTGAAAAACAAATGCCTTAGTAATAAAGCACACAAAAGTATATAAAATAAAGCTGCTCCGAGTTTTTTTTGAACATATCAGCATAGTAGATTTAGATTCAAAATAAAAAGAAATTAACTCCGTCATCTTTTCTTTTTTTCTGTCATTTTTTCAAATGAGAAAACAAATCTAGGAAAATGACATGAATTGCTCAGTATTCTAGAAATAGTCATTAATTGAGTCTGGATTCAAACTCTGGTTCTCTAATTTTCTGTTTTACACTCTTTCCATGACACTACTCCATCTTTCAAATTTCTATAGCATCCAATTTTTTCTAGTTTATTTTTCTGGTTGCTTTTACAGTTGTCTATAAGTTCATGATTTTTTTGGGAGGGGGTTATAGATTAGAAAAATCATACTGACTAGATTGTTGTACTTGGATATTGAGTCTAAATTTATTTTGATAAATGGTTATGTTTGCTATCCAGTTGCAAACATTTCAAATCTTCAAATCTCAACATTTAGTGAGTACATGGTGTACACAGCTTACTATAAAGAGTATTGTTTAGTCATAAAAGGTGTAGTGGAAAGCTTTCTCTAATTTTGTTATTATGAATTCATTCTATTTCTTCTGAAGACAAACAAGTTTGCCTTTGCATGAAGGAGGAAAATATATTTTTCAAGCAGCCCTAAGGATTTTTCTATGTTTCGTTTAATTCTGATTTTCCATTTTGATGGGAGGGAATGGTGTTTGCTATAGGTAATATAAAATAGTGTATAAGCAAAATATCATCCACTATATGTTTGTTTTTGTAATAGTTTATTTTTTAAAAAAATTAAAGCTTATATGTATATGGTATTTTAAGGTTTAAAAATTGCTTCCCCTTCATTTTCTCCTTTGTCTCTCACAATAATCTTGGGCAGTAAATATTATCAATATATACATCCCCATTTTGTCTATAAGTAAACTGAAATTCATAAATGTTAAATGACTTACTCAAGAACCTATAGAGTATGTGAGCTCCATCTCTTTATTCTGTAATCCACTGATCATTCTGCTATAGAAGTCTATCTCTGTAACAGACTAGACTTTCTAATTCCTTTCTGATTTGGTAAACCAGTCACTAAGATAGCTAGTGGTTCAAAAGCATGCAAAATATTTGCCAAGAAGGAAAAATGCTATTTCATAAATAAGTGATATTCCTCAGTAAGCATCCCATACCTGAATTTTTAAGAAGATTTTAACCTCAAACCCAGGTCTTCATGGATGTTCTCTTTCTTTGTCATTTTCTCCTCTTCTCTTCTGTACTCTCCTCTCTTCTCCTCTCCTCTCCTGTACCTTTCTCTCCATCTTTCTCTATCTCTCTCTGCCTCTCTGTTTCTGTCTATGTATCTATATGTCTTCCTCCCCATCTCCCTTCTTTTCTTCCCTTTTTCTCTCTATCTCTACCTGCTTTCCTTCCTTCAAATTTGATACAACTTCAAACAAATTTTGGTGAAACAAATAAAAGCATAGTTTAAAATATGGTGGTTTATTAGGAACTATTCACTCTAATACCATTTCCCAGATTTTTAAAAAGAACCAATGTTTTCAAATATCTATTTAGAAATAATTTTGACAGGGAGACTTGATTAAAGACTTTCTAAGACTTTAAGTTTCTTAAGAACAAGGCCTATCTTTTGTCTTTTTTTTTTTTTTTTGATTACCAGTGCTTAGCATAGTGCCTGGTATATAATATGCACTTAAATGTTGACTGAAGTCTAAATGTGAAAGATATCAAGCTATGAAATAGAATGATGATGATGATGATGATGATGATACCTTGTATGTGTACTGCTTTGCTTTTTACAAAGTGATTTTGCACCCTTTATTTCATTGTTATCAATATCTCAAAATTATCCATGTTGCTACACATTGCCCATTATTACAGGGCAGCTAGGTGGTACAGTGCTTTTGAACAATAAGACTTAAATCCAGGAAGACCTGAGGTTAAATATGATCTCAGACAGTTACCAATTATGTGATCCTGGCCAATAGTTCTCTGCTTCATTTTCCTCATTTTAAAATGAGAATAATAATGGCACTTGTCTCATAGGTTTTCTGAGAATCAAATACATTAATATTTATAAAATACTTTTAAACACTAAAACATCATAAATATAATAATTATTATTATCTCACGTGAGCTTCACAAGAAACAGGAAGAGCATTTCTATTTTTGCAAATGAAGACATTGAAGTAGAAGGGACAGTTGCTAGATAGATTGACAAATTGCTAAAGCTGGAAGGGAAGGGGACTTAGAAATGATCTAGTATTATTGTATTGATGAAGAAATTTCTAGAAAGCTGACACAATTTGATAGATTAAACTGCTTATAAGTGGTAAAAACAGTTATCATCTAACTTATCCTTTTGTATTGTATATGAAGAAATAAAGACCCACAGAAATTTTGTGACACCCAACAATACACAACAATTTTAAAAATTGAAAAGTTGGTTCTAAATGAACTTTGCAAAGCAATATAATGCTTATTACTTTAACCTTTGCTTAAAATTCATTATAGTTAGTGACTTGTGACCTCCAGAAGCCATATTCTTATTTGGATTTTGCACATACCTCTGTAAAGCTCATTAAAATGAATATTGGTTTTGTATCTGCACTTCACTCCCTGCCAAATGTCCATTATATAGGATTTTTTTTTCCTTTTTGTGAGGAATGGTGGGGGAAGAGATTACAGCTTCTTGTGATTTCCTTATTATATGTTATTCTGCTATTGTGAATCTGTAACCATTCTACAACATAGAAGATTAGAGTGTTGTTTGGGAGCATTGAGAGACTAAATGACTCACTTGCCTAGGGTCACACAGACACCCAAAGGCAGATGTTGGACTTGAACCTGCTTCTTCTTGGCTACGAGATCAGATTATTATATGTCGCATTATAAAATTTTAGACCTAGAAATGATCTTGGAGATCACTGATTCCAACCCCCTTATATTATAGATGAAACTGAGTTTTCTAGAAGTAAAGAAGAATGCACCAAGTTCATAGAGATAGTATGTGGAACAAATGAGATTGAAACTGAGGTCGTTTGTCACCAAATTCAGTGTACTTTGTAGATCTGGATATTATCATCATAATCAGCCACATACCTCTGCCAAACATGTCTAATCCTCATACTGGTACTGAATCCAGACTTTACTATAAATATTCTTATAGCTCCTTGGACAGACATCATAGTAATTTGTCTATTAAAAAACATTAGCCATCTACCTAATAACAGTAATTACAATTAAATCAGGAGAAAAGGGACCTTTGTTCAGTGACAGGTTCAACTACTCAAACAACAACTGGGTAGGAAATTGACAAAAACTAACCTAGTGACTGTTCCCAACCCTCCCTTTGTCCCTGAGTGTTGCAGTCATAAATTATCTATAGCTCAGTAATACAGCAAGTATGTATTGCAAGATTATGCAGCAGGATTGCAGCATTTTGTTCTAGGTGGCTTGGTTCTAACTGCAAGGAAACTGTATGTTACACACTGTCCTTTAGACTTGGATGTGTCACATACTAAAATCTGACATGTCCCTTTACTTGACTGAGAGACACATGGCAGAAATTCTCAGACTCCTATTCCCAGTGTGTGCTATCATGTTTTCCCATGTGTGCTGTTGAAAACTGTTAAAACCCAGACTCTATCTTTCTCCCCAGCCCTGCAGGCAAAAGGTTCAAAAGCCAAAGGAAGAGCATGTCTTTTTGTAAAGCTGTCTCAACATGTATTTGAAAGTCAGATTTGAACCTGACGGGCTGAAAAAGTGTGGATACAGCTTTCCTTAGCTAGGCACTGAAACTTTGGAAACAGTCTTGTTATTTGTCAGAATTAAAAAGTGATCTGAAATTCAGCCCAAAGTTGTCCATTCATGCAGGATTGATTATAAGTCCCCCAGAGAATTTTAGTATATTTGTGATAGTTCTGAATACTTTTCTTCCTTATATTCAGTGTCTTTGTGGGAGTATTTAAGAAAACATTCACATAAAGTTTCATTCCTGATCATGGAAAGAGGCTATTAGGATCTTACCTTTGCAAAATAAAGAAGCCATTTTTACATCAATAAAACTAAGAGATCCGTAAGTGCTTCTAGTTGAAAGTGTAAAAACCATCAGACAAGTTACATTTTTTCTTTTGGCATGCTTTTTTAAGAGAGGGAAACTCTAGACTAGTGTTTTGATTTTTTTTATCTTTGTAAAGGAACTTCTGGTATGTGACCACCCTTTCCCAATATAGATTGACAACTCATCTCTAACTCACCATCTGAGAGAGTTTCCTGGGGCACTGACAGATTAAGTAACTTGTCCATGATCACATAGACTATGTGTTAAACCCGTGTGTTTCTGACTTCATGCTACCTCTCTTCAAAAGGAGTTATACACATAAAAATAAGTCTTTATGCTCAGGATGTTAGTAAAGTTCTAATTTAATAACCCCCCTCAATGACATCAGTGTTTTATATAATCTGTTGTGATTTGTCTTCTATGTCTCTCTTAGACTAGTATAGATATTGAGACTGAACCTCTGGTTTCATGAATACTGGGATTTAACTGGTAAAAAAAAATTGATCCATGAAGATTGTCACCATCTCTGCAGCTCATAGTCTTAGACAAGTTTCAGTTCACCCAAGTAGTGCAGTTATCTTTGATGATTCATAAGAGAGTAGAAGTAGAGCTTGAAAGGGACTTCAAAAACACTCTAATCCAACCCCCTATTCCACATTCTGGGAAATAGAGAGGAAATTATGGAGTAGCATTTTTAAAAGAATGCTCCATGAAATCTAAATATTCTAAACAGTATAAATAGATATTATGTGAGAAAATATTCATATTTTCTCTAAAATAGTAAATATGAAAATTTGCATATAACTTAGGTATAGCCATTTTTCTAAAATGAAAATAGTTTTAATTTCTTCTGATTTCCTTCAAAATTTTCCCAACTGTCCTTTCTTTTGGGGGCATTCAATATTTTCAGACTTTGCCAAATAAGCACCTAGTAGTTGTGTCAGTGTATTTCAGTCATATGTTTCATGGCCTAATTAGTTGGAGAAATGATTTTGTCTAGCATTGTATAGAAGTGTTCAACATTATTTAAAAAACAAAGAAATGATGATGTGAAGATATAATGGAATAAAGCATTAACAAAAACTAGTAAACAGAGCCCAAAATAATTTTGAACCCAATATCTAAAAGAAGTCAATTCAATGAACTTTTTAAATAAAGATACTCTCCTTCCCCATTTTATTCTCTTTGAAATTGGTGTTTTGTTGTTGCTATCTTATTGAGAATGCACATACATTTTTGGAGGCAGATGTTTGCATTCTTCCAGTCTAATAAGATAGAAATAGAATCAGGTAAAGATTACTCTAAGAAATTAGAAAGGGTTATTGATGAATAGACAGTGATGAAACCAGGGAGAATTTTGAATAATATTTGCAATACACTGTTCATAAACTTGAAACCACCATTAACAACTAAATACTTTTTCTACTTGGCACAGTAGCTAGAATACCTCTACTCCATATCTCTTAGGACTTATCTAGTTAATAATAGATTATAATCTGAATTCTCATTCATGTAAATCACAGTTCTTCTATATTATCATTCTCATTCCTTTAGTTTATCCTATGCATTACTAGTGTGCACTGAGAGGCATGGAACTGGCTTTGTTATTACAAAAGTATTACTTCAGCATTGTTCAATAATAGGATTACAAAATTTTTCATGTCTTTTTGTTTTGTTTTGTTTTGTAAATCCTCAATATAATTTGAAAAAAATCACTATGATGTAAGCACTAAAAGACTGATTATGTTTCATTGTGTTTATCAAAAAGTGAGAATTGGATAATTTTCTTTCTCTTTCAGAAATTATTGTCTTACACATCTGTCTGTGATGCTAGGCAATTCATTTAAGCTGGTGGTGGTCTAGGTACCTATCTGCACTGGTTGAGAAAGATCCTTACATGCATTTCTCCATAGCAATGAAATGACATGTCTAGACCCTGTCACTTGCAAAACTATAGGCCTAGGAACTATTGGTAAAGCAAAAGTCATGTACTATTTGGGGACTAAAGCTCAATTCATACCAGTTTTCTCAAATGTATAGTTTAATGAGAAACTTCCTATATTCATGTGGTTTTCCATACATCATAAATAGTTGAGCCATAAAAAATAATTTTCATATCCTAGGACATCATATTGATTCTTAATTTTTACTTGAGAACTCAGAAGAGTCTTGAAGAGTTTCTTCTTCTCACCTACATAAGTTGAATCCCT
The DNA here is from genome assembly GCA_023553655.1 of Myrmecobius fasciatus. Lineage (NCBI taxonomy): Eukaryota > Metazoa > Chordata > Mammalia > Dasyuromorphia > Myrmecobiidae > Myrmecobius > Myrmecobius fasciatus. Next base: position 6,076 of record JAJPUD010011354.1, on the reverse strand, counting down.
GATATATAAGATTTGGCAAATATTTATCACTTAATCAGTATGCCAAATACAGTAGAAGTTTCCAGTGGTTGTTTTTAATATTATTTATTATAACCAGAATTTATAAAGAAACAAAAATTGAGTGACCTACAGAATACAAATGGAATTTAGACCATTCTTATGGAATTTTATAATGTCCAACTATAGGTAAAAATAAATGTGGTTTCATGACTGAATAGTGAAAGCACATAAAATTTTAGCAATCATATCTGTTCAACTATATAATGGGGCATAACTCTTCTTTCACTAAACGGTATTATAGGATATGTTTTTCTTATCACTAAGCAATGGGTGCTAAATACTCTCAGATTCTGTAGCATTGATTGAAGAGTAATACAGAATGTGTCCTGCTATATATGTGGCATATGTGATATTAATGGGTCTACAGCAGTCAGAAATGAGATATGAAGGAGGGAGCATAGCCCGAGAGTTATATTAGTGATGCTATATTAATTATGACAAAGAAGGTTTTTCCATTATACTCCTCAGTTTTAAGAGGCTTGAAACTTTCCCACAGGAATTTTTCTCATGACAGTTTTTTTTTGCCAACTAATGAAAATATAGAGCTTGTTTTTAATGTTTTTGAAAGATTACATCTATGCATAATTTTTCTAATAGAATTTTTTTTTCAAATACCTTATTTCTGATACCTCAAAACAAAATAGCTTTTTAATGACCTTGCAACTTGTCTCCAATGAAGAAAATCAGAGCTTTTGGTTTATGAGAAAAAGTTTGGTTTGCACATGATTAAATTGTAAACATTACCTTATGTTTCTTCTGTAATTAATCTTGTGCCTAAATAACAGTTGGCCCACTCTACCTTTCAAATAAGAGGGGCTTTCAATTAGTTGGTTATTTGCACAAAATAAGACCACTGTGAATCATGAATATTATGGATATAATTTCTGTGCTTACAAAAAAAGAAAAGAAAGAAAACTGATGCTGAAAATTGATTATACTAGTCTAGAACATTAAAATACAACTGCACATTGTAGGAGTTGGATTCAGCTATAGAAATGATCATTAAAATCCTACCAACAAGACAGATAAATGGCTACAGCCAGAATTGTCCCAGTGAAATACAAGACTAAAACAGAGTAAGATTGGGCCTTAGAGCTGAGAGGACTCATGGACATGGCACTGCCTTTCCTGGTCCAAACTCAGTGCCTTGGGCTAACCAGTAGTTCTGTCTGGCTTTCCCTGGAATTTCCAGTGAAAAATGACATATTCTGGTCAAAGGGTCCTGAATTTTGGAAGCTGGCACCATGGCCATACTCTGACTGTCCTTATGCTTGTCCCAATGGAAGCATATTACCTGGGGCACTTAGATTTTACCTTCCACATATTGAAGGTGGCAGGGGAGCTTCGTATAACTTCCCAGAAGGCCCTGGAACCTTAAATGGCACTTGAACCTGGATAATTTAAGCTCTGGTCTCCAGAAACAACAGTAGCAACAGGAGGGTAGTGGGTTAGCCCAAGGCACTGAGTTTGTATTTTAATGTTCTAGACTAGTATAATCAATTTTCAGCATACCTTCAACAGAATGAAGTCTACCTGTGAGTTCACTACCTTACTATAAAGGATCAACAAAGGAGCCATGCAGCTCAAAGTGCTGGCTGAGACCTATAATGTGGTAGCTCCTTGAGTTGTTCTTGTTAATGTGAATTCCCAAGAGACAATCTTGAATCTAGGTTCAATTCCCATGGTCCATTATATCTCCACAGGGGACTGTCCATTTGATCACACTCCTGGTTCTCTTCCCTGCCAGAAGACACAAAGACAAGAGCAGCCTGGCTACCATGCCTAGCACCTTTACCATGGCCAGCTGCTTCATTCTAGTGGCCCCTTCAAGTAGATGGGGAAAAGGTGAGGAGAAACATGAGACCTTCTCCAAGAATACTGACTACTCCTCAGCTTTTCCATGAGATATCCACTGAATTGGTTTGTTGGTCAAGTTGAGGCTACCTTGAGTCATGATGGGCATAGCAACCTTAAATGGATGGCCTATCAGTAGAGTACACCTGTGGGCCTATTCCTCTCAATAGCTAGGGACCGTTATAGATGAGTCAATTAGCCACTTTGTTTGTAGTATTGCCAATACTTTGGGTAATATTTGTACTGATCAGGCCACCTGAATTAAAGATAACACCCCTCCTCCAGACCTCAATGGGAAATGTAGGTCCGGTAGTTGTTGAATGCCATTCTGTTGTTACTCCTGGCTGGGGATGAAGTGAGGGAAGGTATGGCCTTTATTATACTGAGTAGAAGAAGGCAGAAAGGAGAAGTTGGGAAGGGAGTCTCCTAAAACCCAGGTGTTTGGCAAAGGGAGACCAGTCCTCTGGGCCCCTACAACCACTGGTCCAACCAAGAAGGATTAGGAGAAGGAGGAAGAGTACAAAGTATTCATACCATTCCAGTCAGAGGGACACAGAGTCACAGATGAAAGGCTCCCTCATTTCCTGGAGGGCAATCTAGAAGGGACACCAAGACAGACCTATTTTCCATCCCTCTGAAGAGTTTTGGCTCAAATCATCATGTACACCCTCTTAAACTGAGGCTAAGAAATCACACAATACACTTCTCCTTTACCTCCTTCCCTCAGGAATTCACAACCCAAAGAAAACATAAAGTGGGCTGATTAAACTAGAAAGGCATGGGAACTCATCTGCTACCATCCCTCCAATTCCTGAAATTTGAGGTGGAAACTGATTGGGACCTGGGAATGTGAGAGAGGGTGGAGGGAATATATTTAATACATTGAAGTTGCCTTCTCTTACTCTTGTGCCTTCAAAACAAAGTAGGATATAAAAAGGGAGCTTCAAGTGGTTCTTTCTGTTTTGTACACACTTACCCCCAAGGAAGATTGAGGAAAAGACTGAAAGAGACTTTATTTCCATACAGGGTTCCTCCCCTCCCCAATCTATCTCCTCCCCCAATGATTTAATGAAGAATACCTGAAGGGAGGGAGGAATCCTACAAGGACTCTCCTCAGCTCTCAAATTTCTTAGCTCAATGGATAAGTTTCACATGGGACTCTTATAGTTGAGACTTAAAAATATTTAATATCTGATTGAAATATTAATTATGCCATTGAGTTTCCATACAGTCCTTTACCAAATATTTAACTATCTAACTCATCACAAGAACAACTAGAACAACTTGGGGAGCTACCACATTTTAGAAAAAGAATGTATATATTTCTTAGGATAAACAGCCAATCACTTCCAAATGCTGGAAAGGAACTTGGTAATCATTTAGCCCTCATATACACCATTTTATTGCTGGGGCACAAACATATTAGTAATACTATCTAGAAACAAGTTATTCCAGTTCCTAGTCTTATGTTTCACTCAATCACATTGCCCCTTTATCCAGTCTACATTCTAAGCACCTCCTAATAGCCTCCAAATCATGAATGACATCCTTATCTGAATCTGACAAGATTAAAAGATTGAAACATTTTTACAACTTCCAAATTTATGTACGTGATGGCATAAAAATTAAGTAAGATATGTCAAAGTGAACTTTGCACAAAAATGATATGAATAAACACAATATCATTTACTAAAATTATTAGACATTTTCTATATTCCTTTATTGAAGAAGAAAAGTAGGTACTTTGGGTTTGGTTTGATTTGGTTTTTCACTACTAGTAATATAATCCCTTGAAACTCCAAGGCTCTTTAGTCAAATCTTTATGAATCAATGGAATAATTTGTCACATGAGAGAGAGTAGGTCAGTACATGTGGTCATGGATGAATGTTTTTCTGTGAGCTCTTTTTAGCAGCAAACATCTAGCTTGTCTTCATCCATCTTGCAGCTAATATTGAATGTGTAATTTGAAGCTTCTTAAATATATAAATTTGTGTGTGTGTGTGTATGTATGTGTGTGTGTGTGTGTGTGTGTGTTTCATTTCAGGAGTCTGGCAAACAGAGAAAATTTGCTCTCTCCAAATTCAGCCAAATTTCTAGGATCTTTGTTTCTATTTTCAACATACTTTAGAGATAACCATTTAAATGGAAAGTTTTCATTTTGAGGTCAAAATATTTTAATGGTAGAATGACCATAGCAACTTCTTTTGAGATATATAGCATGATGTAACATAGGTTCCTCTGACAAACAGGAATATTTGTACTCAATATTTTTCTGGCATTGAGTTATTTAAAAGTTACATTTTGATTCAGATATGTGGCCCCAGAGAAAATTCTAAAAATGAGGGATTGAACCTATAGCTGCTTTTGACCTTTTTAGGAAAGAATAGGCTTATGGAATACATGAATTCATTCCAGATCAAAAACTCGAGGTTTACTCTGCCTATAGAAAAAGAGAATGATGATTTTGCACAGAACAAAGGATATTTTCTTGGACTGGCAATACAGGATTATGTCCATGGAGAAAACCCTCAACAATGTTTAATTTTGAGTGAGCTATCTGATTTTTGGAGGCCTTAGTTTTCTTATCTTAAAAATGAAATACTAAAACTGGAAAGTTTTTTTTAAGAAAATATAACAAAATATCCTCATTACATAGCAAAAGATCCTGAGATCTTGAGAGAATAAATAACTGACCCAAGTTCACACAGATCATTAGTGGCAGAATGAGTACTACAAGTTCAATGTTCTTATTTCCAATCCAGCAAGATTTATTTTTTTATTGCACTATTTTCTGTTGATGTTGGCTTTTATCTTTTTTATTATTGTAACTATTTTCAAAACATCTTTTTAAACTTATTCAATTTTATTCTAACATTTTTGTAATATAGGTAAAGCAGATATCAATCTTGTTTTACAAGAAAAAATTAAGCAAAATATGAGACCTGCAAGTCAAATGACTTACCTGACAAATTTGGTCTAAAGCTATTAGAAATATTTAATTCTAATGTAACCTTATTATATGTGTGAAAGGACAAAAGTAGTCAAACTATACTTATGAAACCAAAAATGTTGCTACCCCATTCTCTGTGGAAAGGGTGGTATAGATATGTATTTATATGAGGGCATTGTAGGTGATATAAAAGTGCAGTCTCTATGCTATATTTAAAAGAGATTTTTATGAGCTCTTTTTGTTTTTACATTTTCAACATTTCCCATCTTACAGAATATCATCCCTTATAATAGGAATTTTTTTAAAAAGGGAAAGAAAAGAGAATGTACAAACAAAATAAGCAAAACCTATGAAGGTATCAAATGTATCTGGCATCATTTGGAATGTACCTTACATAAACACTCCTCGCCTCTACAAAGAATATGGCCATGTATCTCTTTGGAACTCAGCTTAATCTTTACAGTTTTACAATATTCTTTTTTTTTATTATTTTGTCCTAATTAGGGCTTTTCTATATTATTTTACTCATATATGCTGTTTTCCTGATTCTACTTATTTATCTTTGCTTATATAAATCCCTTTGTTTATATAAATCCAAATTTCTCTGTATTCATCACATTTGTTGGGGTTTTTTACAACACAGTAATATTCCATCACTCAAAATATTTGTTTAGCCATCGTAAAATCCATAAACATTTACTTTTTCCCCAGTTATTTGCTTCCACATCAAAGTGACACTATGAGTATTTTTCATATATTTAGAATCATTTGAAGGAAAGGAAAGGAAAGAACTCTTAATTTAAATGCCAGTTATTGGAATCTCTATGTCAAATGTTATGAATATTCATTTTTAAAATGTATTAATATCCTTTTTTAACAATGTTGCCCCCTGTAACTATCTCCTATCCTCTTCTAAGATGTATCCCTTATAACACATTATTTTTTAAAGAAATAAAGAAGAGAAAAATAATTCATGTACAAATATAGCAAACATGCCAATATACCAAAAATCTAATATTATATGCAATGATACAATACCTGTACAAAATAGTGGAGGGAAATCTTCTCATATCCCATTTCATTTTGGGAGGTCAAGGTTTTGAATAGCTAGTTCTTTGTTATTTCATTTTCAGTTGTAGTGGTCATTCTTTCCATTTGCATTGTTGTATTTATGGTACATTATTTTCCTGGCTTTCTTGCTAGATTTGTGT
>JAJPUD010011353.1:30721-55117 GCA_023553655.1 Myrmecobius fasciatus | reverse complement strand
TGATAAACCCAAAGACCCCAGCTTTTGGAATAAGTACTCACTATTCGTCAAAAACTGCTGGGAAAATTGGAAACTAGTGTGGAAGAAATTAGGGCTTGACCCATGCCTAACACCACATACCAAGATAAGATCTAAATGGGTTCAAGATCTAGATATAAAGAGTGATTTTGTAAGCAAGTTAGAGGAACGTAATATAGTTTACCTCTCAGATCTGTGGAGATGGAATAAATTCATGTCCAAAGAAGATCTGGAACTCCTAATTGAACACCAGATGGATAATTTTGATTATATGAAGTTAAAAAGTTTATGTACAAATAAAACTAACGCAGACAAGATTAGGAGGGAAGCATCAAATTGGGAAATTATCTTTACATTTAATGGTTCTGATAAAGGCCTCATTTCTAAAATATATAGAGAATTGTCTCATATATATAAGAATTCAAGCCAGTCTTCAATAGATAAGTGGTCAAGGGATATGAACAGACAATTTTCAGATGATGAAATTAAAACCATCTCTAGTCATATGAAAAGTTGCTCCAAATCACTATTGATCAGAGAAATGCAAATTAAGACAACTCTGAGGTACCACTACACACTTGTCAGATTGGCTAAAATGACAGGAAAAGATAGCGATGAATGTTGGAGGGGATGTGGGAAAACTGGGACACTAATACATTGTTGGTGGAACTGTGAACGGATCCAACCATTCTGGAGAGCAATTTGGAGCTATGCTCAAAAAGTTGTCAAACTGTGCATACCCTTTAACCCAGCAGTGTTTCTATTGAGCCTATATCCCAAAGAGCTCTTAGAGAAGGGAAAGGGCCCCACATGTGCAAGAATGTTTATGACAGCTCTTTTTGTAGTGGCTAGAAACTGGAAATTGAAAGGATGCCCATCAATTGGAGAGTGGCTGAATAAATTATGGTATATGAATGTTATGGAATATTATTGCTCTGTAAGAAACGACCAGCAGGACGATTTCAGAGAGGCCTAGAAAGACTTGCATGAACTGATGGTAAGTGAAACTAGCAGAACCAGATCATTATACACAGCAACAACAATATTACATAATGATCAATTCTGATGGACATGGCTCTCTGCAACAATGAATTGTCTCAAACCAGTTCCAATTGTTCACTGAAGAAAACTATATACAACCAAAGAGAGAGATATGAAATATGGACCACAACATAATATTTTCACACTCTCTATTGAGGTTTGCTTGCATTGTGTTTCCTTTCTCTGATTTTCTTTTTTTTCTTGTAGATAGGCTTTCTCTTGCACAACTTGACAAATATTTCAATATTATTGACATGTAGTGGACTTCCTGCCATCTAGGGGAGGGGAGGGGGTTGGGATAAAATATGTAATGGAAAGCTTTGTAAAGATCAATGCTGGGGAACTACCCATACATATGTTATACAAATAAAAAGCTTTAATTAAAAAAAAACTGTTAGAAATTATCCACAACTTCAGCAAAATTGCAGGATACAAAATAAATCCACATAAATCATTAGCATTTTTATATATTACCAATGAATTTCAGCCGCAAGAGATACAAAGGAAAATTCCATTTAAAATAACTGTGGATAGTATAAAATATTTGTGACTATATCTGCTAAGGGAAACTCGGGAACTATATGAGAAAAACTACAAAACACTTTCCACACAAATGAAGTCAGATGTAAACAATTGGAAAAATATGAAGTCCTCTTGTATAGGTTGAGCAAATATAATAAAGATGACAATACTACCTAAACAAAACGATTTATTTAGTGCTATTCCAATCAAACTCCTAAGAAATTATTTTACTGACCTAGAAAAAAATGACAACAAAATTCATCTGGAAGAACAAAAGGTCAATAATTTCAAGGGAATTAATGAAAAAAAAAAGCAAATGAAGGAGTCCTATCTGTACCAGATCTAAAACTATATTACAAAGCAGTGGTCATCAAAACCATTTGGTACTGACTAAGAAACAGAGTAGTTGATCAGTGGAATGGGTTACATTCACAGGACAAAATAGTCAATGACTATAATAATCTAGTGTTTGATAAACCCAAAGACACCAGCTTTTGGGATAAAAAGTCACTATTTGACAAACACTGCTGGGAAAATTGGAAACTAGTATGGAAGAAACTAGGCATTGATACACACTTAACACCATATACCAAGATAAAGTTGAAATGGATTCATGATCTAGACATAAAGAATGATATTATAAACAAATGAGAATACTGTAGGATAGTTTACCTCTCAGATCTGTGGAGAAGGAAGGAATTTGTGACCAAAGAAAAAGTAAAAATCATTATTTATCACAAAATAGATAATTTTGATTACATCAAGTTAAAAAGTTTTTGTACAAACTAAATGAATGCAGACAAGATTAGAAGAGAAGCAATAAACTGGGAAAACAGTTTTACATTCAAAGGTTCTGATAAAGGCCTTATTTCTAAAATATATAGAGAATTAACTCAAGTTTATAAGAATTCAAGGCATTCTCCAATTGATAAATGGTCAAAAGATATGGACAATTTTCAGATGAAGAAATTGAAACTATTTCTAGTCACATGAAAAGGTGCTGCAATTCACTATTGATCAGAGAAATGCAAATTAAGACAACTCTGAGATACCACTACACACTGTCAGATTGGCTAAAATGACAGGAAATGATAATGATGAATGTTGGAGGGGATGTGGGAAAACTGGGACACTAATACATTGTTGGTGGAACTGTGAACAGATCCAATCCTTCTGGAGAGCAATTTGGAACTATGCTTAAAAAATTTTCAAACTGTGCATACCCTTTGATCCAGCAGTGCTTCTACTGGGCCTATTTCCCAAAGACATCTTAAAGGAGGTAAAGGGTCCCACATGTGCAAAAATGTTTTTGGCAGTCCTTTTTGTAGTGGCTAGAAACTGGAAACTGAATAGATGCCCATCAATTAGAGAATGGCTGAATAAATAATGGTATATGAATATTATGGAATATTATTGCTCTGTAAGAAACGACCAGCATGACGATTTCAGAGAGACCTGGAGAGACTTGCATGAACTGATGCTGAGTGAAATGAGCAGAACCAGGAGATCATTATACACAGCAACAACAATATTACATGATAATCAATTCTGATGGACATGGTTCTCTTCAACAATGAAATGTCTCAAACCAGTTCCAATTGTTCAGTGAAGAAAGCCATATACAGCCAGAGAATGGGATATGAAATGTGGACCACAATATAACATTTTCATGCTCTCTATTGATGTTTGCTTGCATTGTATTTCCTTTCTCTGATTTTTTTCCTTGTAGATATGATTTTTTCTTGCACAACGATGATAAGTGTGGAAATATGTATACATATATTCGACTTGTCAAGTATTTTAACATTATTAACATGTAGTGGACTTCCTGCCATCTAGGGCAGGGGAGGGAATTGGGGGAAAAATTTGTAACGGAAATCTTTGTAAAGATCAATGCTAAGGAACTACCCATACATATGTTATGCAAATAAAAAGCTTAAATAAAAAAAATAGAAATGCAAATTAAGACAACTCTGAGATACCACTACACACCTGTCAGATTGGCTAAGATGACAAGAAAAGAAAATCATGAATGTTGGAGGGGATGTGGGAAAACTAAGACACTGATGCATTGTTGGTGGAACTGTGAACAGATACAACCATTCTGGAGAACAATTTGGAAGTATGCTCCAAAAGCTATCAAACTGTGCATGCCCTTTGATCCACCAGTGTTTCTACTGGGCCTATATCCCAAAGACATCTTAAAGGAGGTAAAGGGTCCCACATGTACAAAAAAAGTTTTTGGCAGTCCTTTTTGTAGTGGCAAGAAACTGAAAACTGAGTGAATACCCATCAATTAGAGAATGGCTGAATAAATTATGGTATATAAATGTTATGGAATATTATTGCTCTGTAAGAAACGACCAGCAGGACGATTTCAGAGAGGCCTGGAGGGACTTGCATGAACTGATGCTGAGTGAAACGAGCAGAACCAGGAGATCATCATACACAGCAACAACAATATTACATGATGATCAATTCTGATGGACATGGCTCTCTGCAACAAAGAATTGTCTCAAACCAGTTCCAATTGTTCACTGAAGAAAACCATATACACCCAGAGAGAGGGAAATGAAATATGGACCACAACATAACATTTTCATGATCTCTATTGACATTTGCCTGCATTGTGTTGCCTTTCTCTGATTCTTTTTTTTCTTGTAGATAGGATTTTTCTTGCATAACTTCTCAAGCATTTCAATGTTATTAACATGTAGTGGACTTCCTGCCATCTAGGGGAGGGGAGGGGACTGGGGGTAAAATTTGTAATGGAAAGCTTTGTAAAGATCAAGGTTGGGGAACTACCCATATATATGTTATACAAATAAAACGCTTTAATAAAAAAAAAGAATCAAACTAGGGTCTTTGTAATCAGGAAAATTTCCCTTCTTTTCTTTATTATATGTTGTTATTGTTGTATTTCTGTATTATATACCTTTATATACCTTTATTATACTATTCTTTTCTCTGTATTACATTCACTCCTCCCCCCTCCCCTTTTTCTGGTGATTGGCACAACCAACCAAGTAATTAAGCAATAAGCATTTATTACTTACTTTTCACCAGCTACTAAATTAATTGTTAGAGATGAAATCAGAATTGAAAGAAAGCAAAAATATAAAAAAATACTTTTCTTCTCATGTGGAGTGGTCATGATGTTCATTGTGGAGCATGTCATCAGTGATAGATGAGTCATTCTGATGGGCTGGTTCCTCAAAGGGTGTGGCATCTCTGGGAGATGGTTTCATTTGCTGTTACTCTGCAATCTCTCCAAACCATGAAATACTTACAAAGTCACTTACTGTATACATCCATTTTAAGGCAGCTGCTTGGTCGCCTCCTCACTTTTGTGGCTACTGCTTTTAACTCCAAAATTCCAAAGACTGGTTATCTATGGGACCCTTTCTGTAACCTCAAGACCTCTTGAACTCATATGGTTGTCTGGGATATAGGATATAAAAATAACACACATTTGATGTAGACTTGGAGTACTTTGCTCCCAACTAAATTAAGCCCTAACTCAGCTGTGGTTCCTTCAGGCAGTGAGTATGAAGGATCATTGTGAATTAGATTAAGCTAAAGGATGCTGAGATCCTACAGAATCTTCTTTCAGGGGTGTTATTATCTCCTTGATTTTACTTATCTGAATCAGCAGTCTTTGATGGACCATTGTACTGGATGTGGAATCTACTGTAGGAGAATTGCAAATAAGTAATTTGAACTAGGAATCATCCTTATGGAGTCAATAGCAAGAGGGCCTATGAAATTCAGGGAAGGGAAGCATAGGTCTGAATTTTATTTTAGTAAGAGCATAATGTTAGGGATAGAATGAAATTAGGAGCAGGACTATGTGCGGTTATGAGAATATAACAGGGGTAGGAAAATTTTAAAGATATATCCCTCAATATAACTTTGAAAAATATCCTAATTTCAAAGCCCAAATTCTCCAAAGTTATTAGAAGTTTGATTTTTCTTTTGTATCATTTATTACTTACTTTTGTCAACAAATAAGAAATAACCCTTTGAGTAATGATCACAAATCTCCCAGGAAAATAAGAGCATAAAAAATGGACATGTTTACAGAGTACAGTTTGTTAAAGTCTGTATTAAAGCTGTTCTAAAGTCTAGTCACAGATTATATTAACTGACATACCTGTCTGGGATAAAAGCTAAACAAAGATGGACAGCCTTCTACTATGAGGCAGATTTTGCTTGGCGTTAGTTCCAAATCTCAAATCTGATGAGAACTTCAATTCCTTGTAAAATCAGCCTCCCAAATCTTATGTTTGAATATAGACCCCGAGGTCTATAGAATATACACCCCCTAGTTCTAGATCACTTTGATTTCATTGACTGCCCTGGGATTTCTATTTTGTTAAGTGACGAGGGCACTTTCTGGTCTCCAAAAGCTAAGTTTGAAGACATTCTACACTTATCTTATGACTTAATTTGATTCTCTTAGAAGTCTCAATGATTTCAGGCCCCTGGAAATTCTGCTCTTACCTTTGACCCTATTTTTCTTTTTGATTTGTCTAAAACTAGTTACTAAGACTTCTTTGAAATACCAAATTCAAGATGTTTAGCCTTCCTAGTGGTTATGTTATTTCTATGGGCACTGTTATCTGAAAATCTTAGACATTTTGACATGTATTTTTTGGCAGCTGGAACCAGACTCTTTTTATCTTCCTATTTAAAACCTGCTTTTTTTTTAGCCTATCCACTAAGATTTCAGTTAACCTATATGCCAATAAGCTATGCCTAAGTCTTGCATTCAATGAATGACAAAGTCTTTTCCACCTTAGGTCATTAGACCAAAACATATTTCTAGATTCTAATATTTCATCACTGGGATGCCCTAACCCTAGCTAACTCATAGAACTTTAGAAGTTTTATTCAACTTTACATTTTACAAGACCCCAAATATTCTTATACATCTATACATCGATATTCATATAACACATAAAATAATTCTCACCAAAAGAATTGTGTTATTTTAACAAAGTCAGAGAATTTTCTTTCTCCTAAGTTTGAGTACATAAAATATCATCCTAGACTCTCAAAGAAGTCTGAGAAATTCTGACCTCTTTAATTTGCTTATTGTAATAACTGTATTTATAATCGTCACAAATTGTTGCAAATAGTGACCTACGACTTCTTTCCTAAGTTGTATAAAATACATATATCTAACAAAAACCGATCATTTGACTTAAGTGTAAGTTGGCATAAGAATAATTGACTAATGTCTATTAAGCATTTAGTACACTAAATCAATTGCATCAGATAGTAAAAATGAAAGGTGTGAAATTTGGAGATTTATAATTTGTGGGGAGAAACAGGACATACACACACATATAAAATAAAATAAAGGACACAATATGTAAGAATCATGGTCCTGAGGAGATAGGTAGGAGGTGAGCTGTTAACTACCCACTGACCAAATGGATTGCTCCTTCTGATTTTGTGAACATGTTTCTTTAGCAAGTTATTTATGGGCATGATTTTCCTGTCCAAACAACTCAATCCTTCTGTACTCATGAGGAATATGGAAAGAAAACATACAATAAATGAAAATATCAGTCTTTATTGATTCACAGTCTAGTAATTTTTGTTTGTTTGATTTTGTTTTAATCTTATCAGTTTCATGATTTTATTTCTGATTATATTTGAATTTCAAATTCATTTCTAGGTTTAGTCTAATATTAGCCTCTCTACTTATAACAACTGTTATAAATTAACTCCCACCCTCAAAGTTCAATTTGAACAAACATCCAATTTATCTAGAAAACGAACAACTTTTAATCATCTTTCTATTGATTCACATAAAATAAAACATACTCAAAACTTAGCAATTCTGATGGTCAACAGAATTTGATATAGTTAAATAAAAAGTTGAAAATAACATGAGATAATAATTATAAAGTGCTTAGCAGAGTTCCTGGCACAGAGTATTATATCACAGTTAGCTATTATTATTAATAAATAAGAAACAAATAAACTTGCACACCTGGTCAATCATAAAAGAACCAAAGGGATTTTTTTTGGTAGAAAGTATAAGATCAATCTTGTTCAACCTCCAGCTCCTACTACTATGGAGCTGCATATCCTTGGCACTGCCCAAATTGTTAATTCTGAAGAACTGCCCCAAAGAAACAGTGCAGACCTTCTGACCACCCACATAGTTCCCTTAGCAGCTGCTCTTGATCGAATTTGGCATGCATCTCCCTATCTGTAGCTCTGCAGTTTTGTGTTTGTTGGAAGCAAGTCTTGATGTAATTGCAGATGCAATCTCATGCATCTGCTTCTGTCTGTCAAAATTCTCAATGTCATTTTCAAGATATCTCTACCTCTGTAATCTCAGAATACTTTTTCAGGCTTCCTAAATCTCTTAGGACATCTATATAGACTGGTGGCCTGGAGGTAAATGGTTAGCATGGAAAAAAAGAGGGAGAGCTTGAGGAGAGTTAAAAGACAAAACAATTTCATCATAATTTCACAGTTTTATATGTATAATTTATTGTTTTATTTTAAAAGGAAATACAAAAATTCACATTCTGGAACAATACAAAATATGCAAATTGAGATAATATTTAATGAATTGATGGGAAATATTAATGATCAAGGCTGGGAAAATCAAGATGTATATTCAATGATAAAGGCACAGGTTTCAAATCTCTACCAGGCTCAGTTCAACTTTTACCTCCTAACCTTTTCTGCATCCCACAAATATTAGAATTCTACTTCAAAAGAAGAAATTACTTTTTTTTGCTTTGTATATATCCTACCCACCCAACCCTAGAAAGTAATTAATGTTCAAAGCTAATATTTATATAATACTTTTAAGGTTTTCAGACATGTTTATTTTACTCATAAGAACCTCATAATAAACTTGCTATAGATCCCATTGGGAAAGACACTGTCTTTTTATTTCTTTTTGTGACCCCATTGTCCAGCACAGTGTCTGGGACATATAAGACAGCTACTTAAAACCTGCTTAGTGAACAAATGAAAGACAGCTTCTGTGTACAAAACAATAAACATAAAGAAATAATAAAAACTGGAAACCTGAGAGTAAAGGATTATAGATTTAGAGCTAGCCAGGACCCCAGACACCATTGAGTCCAATCCCTTTGTTTTACAGGTAAAGAAAGAAGCCTGGAGAAGTGCACTTGCTTAGAGTCATGCAGCTACTAAGTGTCAGAGGCAGGAATTAAATCTAGGTCTTTCTGACTCCAAATTCAGCACTCATTTGACTATGTCATGTCCCTTTGACTTTCCAAGATCATACAGTAGCAGAAGCAGAAACCTGGTCTCCTGACTCCCAACAACTACTTGTGGGGAGGAAGCAAAGGCCTTTGCTTCAGCCTTGTTCTTCTGTTCCTTCCTCCCATCTCCACTGCTTTGGCCAGAGGAGAGATTTAGAGGAGAGAGACCGATCACCTTCATGTAAGTGGTCAGGGAAGACTTCATGCATGAAGTCCCTGAATTAAACTTTGGATGAAGGATAGGACATCATGTAAATAGCTTTTCTCCTTTTTTCTTCTCTCCCCTTTCCCACTACCATAGAGATGGATATCATTGGACACAAATAGGTACATATTATATAGTAAGTCTTTTGTAGAGATAGTATTTCTAGAAAATGGTATAAAAGTCAAAATCATGAATGCTGACACATTGAACCAATGGAAAATTGGGGGTTAGATTCTCCAAAATATCTCAAATTGCAATTTTCCCTAGAGATTGATACAAATACATTTTCTACACATAATTCTTAATAACAAAACATTAATTCTGGTAATATACACTTTTCCTAACACAGAAACCATAAAGTAATCCATGAAATACATACTCAAAATAAAATTCATGAAAATCATTATTTGTGTTTAGTAATTTCTCTAGAATTCTGTGACCTTTGGGGGCTCACATTTCAATAAAACAAAAAACATTGCTTTCAGGCAATATTCACTTTTCAAGATACCTGAAATCTACAGTACCATAAATGCTATACTGTAAATAAAATTCTTAAAACGAAAACATTTTTAACCTGAATCTTACCTTTTATTCTGTCAGATAGTGCTGTAAGAAGTTTGCACTACAATAACTTCACCATCTTTGAAAATCATGGGAGATATTTCTGGGACTTTAATCACTGATGTTAAAAGATATTGAGATTGGTGAGGGCTCAATATTATCTCAACATTTTATCTTTCATGTCTGGTTATTATCAATGGAAATCATGAAGGAAATTCCAGATTTAAATTATCCATCAGAGAAGTCAACTTTTTAAGTTGTTTGAGAATCTTAGAATAAGAGAGTATAGTAAAGGTGAATTGAAGTTTAACCTTGAAGAAATGATTAATCATGGGATCAGCAGCCTAGATTTCTCTAACCAACTGGTTGATAGCAGCTACAGACATTTCTTGTAGGAAATTGATCTAATACCTTTATTTTTTCACTAAGTCCAATCACTGACTTTGCATGCTTGGGCTTAGGCCCAAAGAAATTGCACTGTACTTTGGAGACATAATTGCAACTCAAAACTTGAATTTTTAAAGGCCAACAATGAAAATAATTAGCAAATACATAAGGAGCTCTTTGCAATAAAAGGGTGAACAAGGCCAATGAAGTGCTGAATGTGCACAGTTTTGAACAGGAAAATGAAAATGAAATAATAAAATCACAAAAGTACTTAAAGTAAGAACATTAAATGAGAGAATACTGAAGATTGATTATACTTTATTTGGTAGGCACTAGGGAGCCATCAAAAATTGTTTAGCTTAAAAAGTGACATGATCAGAATGGTACATCATTTAGGCATGTTGTGAAGAAGGATAGATTGGAGAGGGAGGGATGCGTCAAGAAGACTAATTCGAAGTTTGATACAATATTCTTGATATTTAAAGACAAAACAGAGTGATATTTTGAGAAAATAAAATGATCAAGCATATCTGGATGCAACATACACCTCTCCCTCCTATTATCTGGATGTTCTTGAGCAAGTCAATTAACTTCTCTGATATTCAGTTATCTATAAACTGAGGAGGTTGGCTTCTAAATTTCCTTATACTTCCAAATCTATGATCATATAATAGAAAGGAGCCTAAACTAGAATAACAGTAGAAGTAGAATGGGGAGTAGAATGTAGGCAGATATAATTTAGTAGATTTGCAAAAAGACATATATGCGAATAAAAATTTTAATAGAGGTTATGTTTTGATGAAACGTATATTCAGAAGTAAAATAAAATAATTTGTGTATTGTTGTCTTCTTTTTTCTTATCATGAGTGAACAATAATAATCAATTGCTTTAATTGAACTCAGGATCTATCTATAGTGGAGACATAGTACTCCACTATACTTATAATTTTGTAATTACTAATGCACTTGGTAAGAATGAGAAATACAAGTCACAAGTAAAAGATATTTTATTCTCTTTAGAGATCAATCAGCAAGGTTGAAGGCATTTGGCTAAAGACCCTCTAAAGGATAACAGTAAATGTGTTACAATCTGTGCTTTCATACCCTTGTAGAAAATACTCCCAAGTCATAGAATTGTTTGTGTCTATTTTTCCTAGGGATTGTTTAGTCTCCACTATACTAGGAAACTTTTGTCAGAAAGCAAAGAAATGGTAGATTCAGTCTTGTTTGGATGTATTTGGCCAAACAAAATTCAACCTACTAAGTTATAGTTTAATCTCCTAAATATCTAGAGATCTAGGAATTCTTTGCTTCATTTAAAACACTAGTCATAGTCTCTGATAGTCTAAACATTATAAAATAAGGCTCTGGGGAATCTCACAATATGTGGAAACTAGAAAATAGCTAATTTTTACATATAGAAAATATAATTAACCTATTTACTGAAGGAAATCCCCCTACAAGAAGCCTTTTAGTATATTTTGCTACTAACTGCTATTTCAGAGCCTCAAGGCCAAGTTTCAAAGTTAGGCACCAAAATGTACAAGTTTCAAATATTTAATTATATGCCTAAGTATCCATTGACATTTTGAAAAAGGAGTTTCAGGAGGCCTGTTAGGCCTCTTTCTTTTAGCCTTTAATATCCTCCATTATAAACTAGGCTTTTAGTTTTTATTTATAACTTAAAAGTCATTTTGATACAATTACTGTAATCTGCTTTTATTCAAAGACCCAGATAATCATATTTGCGTGTGATTGATTTCAGTTTCTTTCATTTTATGAAAGATAAGTGCTTTCATTAAAGTTTTTGATACTTATAGTATACTATTAGCAATTCCAGTGGAAAGATTGACTTCTGAAGATGAAGCAAAAAATTTCCAAAAGTTGTTAGGGCAATTTTGTAAACTTTAATAAGTCTGTTTCATTAATCAGAGTTGTGAAATGAAATAGGTATTCTTACTTTCTCTTTTCTCTTCAGCTCTGGTTAAAATAATTTTCATTTTGTTATTTACTGAGTAGCTCCTTCAAATAACTTCTAGTTCACAGGAGTGTGTTAGTAATCATAAGAAGCATTATTGTTTTTTTCTTTAAATGATTGGCTTGTATAACAATGTTTAGGGTGTGACTGTGGCTTTCTGACAGAAAAGTACTATTGTTTTGTAAAATGCTTAGCCTCTTCCTTGATGTTATTTTGCTTTACCAACTATATAATTTGAATGAGATAAAAGAGGCTGCAAATGGAAACTACTTTCTGAAGTCTTAATTCTAGCTCAAAGAGAGTTTGACTTTAAATGGCAGTAGATCTGAGAAATTATAATTATATTATTAATTTTCATTCTAATACAAAAGAATACACTTTTGATTTCAAACATTTTACAAATCTTATTAATTCAAGGTAACATGATTCAGCCAAAATTGTTCTGAGAAGGTTATAGAAAATTTAGTTAGAGATTTCAAATGTCAAACACTTGAAACATAAAACTTTGTTAATTCAAGCATCTAGAAGCCAAGACTGGATTTTTGAATTAATCATGTTTAAATTACCTTTTAGCTAAAGAATAACAGGAAATTTACATATCTGTGGGAAAGCAGTTTTTGTAATTATTCAATAGTGTAAATAAACTTATTAACTTAATCGTGATTTTACTTAAGCATAATTTTCCTCTAGGCTACTCTTTCCCCATTTGCAATCACAGGTTGGGCCCCAGCAAGATAACTACCATAGATTGAAAGTACTTTGTGAGTCTACACTTCTAAAAGTATGTAGCTCATAAGCCCCCAGTGTGTGTATTTACTTTTAAATCAAACAGAATTTCTGTCTTCCAACTAATATGGTAGACTAAACATTTTCTTCAGTTCTCACTTTTAAAGAACAAAAAAGAGTGGAATTCTGTGGACAAATGTAAAGCATTGGCAGCTGAATCGCAATGAAAAAGGAGAGAATACCAATAAGTTTCCTCAAAATTCAAATTGGCCAAATAGAAGCTAAAGCCTATATCAGATAACAAAAATTATTTTTAAAAGGTCAAAAAACTGGAAAAGGTAGAAAAAATAATAAAAAATAAGATATCTCATAGCAAAAACAGTTGACATAGTAAAGACAGATCAAGGAGAAAATCTGAATGACATAACTAATAAAAGAACATGGACATCATATTTCAAGAAATCTTAATATAAAAATTCCCAGTTAATATGGAACAAATTGTACTGGATATGAAGGCTATAAATGGCATCAGAAAGTGGGTAAGATATGTTCTTTGCTGACAGAGAAAAGTGTTATTCATTCATGCTATTTATTGGAAAACATATGCACTAGCAAATCTTTGGAACTTGTCTACATTGTCTTTGGACGTCAACACTGGAAAAGAAACAATAAGAACATAAGCTATTTATTGATAGTAATACAATGGATTATATATCAAGAACAGTTCATATTGAGTTTAATTTTGAAGAGCAAACAGGGGCAGCACTAGAAACCTAAGGGCTGTACTGTCAATAAGAACACTTCTGTTAAAAGAACTAATCTTCCTCACAAGTCAGTTCATTTGTCACAAGATAGCTAAGCTTAAACCTGAGATCTGAAATGATATTAAAACTCAACATGCACTATCACTCTCTCACTGTTTCAGTGTTTGTTGACCTAGGAAGGCTCCCTTCCAAGACCCATCAAGGGGATGGTGCCAAATCACTGCTTTTTTAAATCTAAATTTAGGGATTATCCATTTATTCTATAGAAACACAATGAAGACTTCTTTTTACCTTTATCCAGGGATTCAAGGTAGCTACTATGTTAGCTAATTGATTCTCTTCCTGATATATATATATATATATATATGTATATATATATATATATATACACTATGATTATAAAAAGAAAGTTTGACCGCCTGCATAGAAACAAAGAATCTTCAAATTGAGTGGGACCTGAAATATTTCCTTTGAATTTAGAGAGCCTATGAGAGGGCAAAAACTTCAGGGCTTAGACAGATCTGTGCGGAAGAATAAAGAGTGGTAAGAATCAACTGTGTGATCAACTGTGTTGACTGAAGTTGACCCATAAGTGGTTGCCCCATTACCAGTGAATCTAAAAATAAATCATCCTTATTAGGTAAATCTTCCTGGATACCAGATTCAAGGACAAGAAAGTTGTTTCTTCTCTTCTTAGAGTAGTGGCAATTTATTATACACATCAGAAAAAAAGGAATTAAAGCTTTTATGTTTGATTATTTGAGATTAGGATCTGATGGTCCTATAGTCCAAAAAGATCTTAGACAAACTGTATGTTTTCAGGTTATAAATAAAAGTAAACATAGCAGTCCTGTTTAAATTTAAAAAAAAAAGTAATTGTGAGCTATCTAGTATGCTTAAATTGCTAAGCATCAATATTTTAGTGATGTCTTTAGATAATTAATATTACAGGATCAAAAATATAAAATAGGTATGCATAATGAAGTGCTTGTATCCATTGGATGAAATTAGATGATTAAATGTAGTGAAATTATTCAAAGTAATTAAACACATCTCTGGTAATAAGCACATAAGAGGAGATTTTAGTAAGAACATTATTATATTTCTTAGAACCTATGAATGCTTCTTATCCTGGGCCCCAGCAAGTCTCCCTCTCAGTCTGCCCAAATATAGTACCCAGATATGAGCGGTGAACAAGAAAGCTGCTGGTTGGTACATGTTCCTAAGCCTTGCATAAAGTAGGGGAGGGTGAATAGTAGACCTATAGGTCTAGAACCTTTTCTTGCCTTGGAAATATCTTAGGCCAGAAGTTTGCAAACTACATCCTGAGGATCAAATTTGGCTTGCTACTTATTTTTGTATGGTCGGTGAGCTGACTGTTGTTTTTTGGTTTTTATTTTTAAAAATACAATAAAACTTTATTTTAAAATTTAAAACTATTTTTATTTCTTATCCTGTATGCCATTTAAAAACAGAAGAGCCAAATTTATCTGACAGGCTAGAATGTTCTGACTCATTGCCTACTTTCTCTTTTGGTTCTTGTGTAGCATGTAGCTGGCTAAACTTCATCACCAGTGTCTGAAGACTTCTCTGTCTGTCACCTTAGGCTGACCTAGGGTGAATATATGACTCATGATTTTTCTCTTCAATTTTTTAATCATGGCTTGGTCTTTTGAGTTTCTAGATCTTCGCATAGGGAAAATGTTAGGAAGCTCAGTTGAACTTTTTTCCTGCTACTTGGCCATCTTGGCTCTGCACCCTCCAGACTACATATGTTTGTGAAATAATATGTCACAGGAAGTAGAGGAAAATGTTTATACCAAGTATGCATACAACACTATATCTGCAGTACATACCCCTAACAAAAAAAAAGCCCTAATTTACTGGGATGAATTTATGTCTACTGAATAATAAATAAAGAGACTCATAAAAGTACTAGAAGAAGCATTAACTCTTCAGTTTTACCTTTTGAACTCTGAGAGAAGATGTAAACAGTCCACTTCTAGGGCCCTGATCAATCAATTCAAATAGGAATTGGCGAAGTTAACTCAAAAGAACTAATCCAGGAAAAATAATTTAAAAAGATAATGAATACAAAAATAACTTCAAAGTGACTAATATACCAAGTCAATATTCCATGACATACTCAATGCTAATTTCTTTTTATTATTAAAACTTTTTATTTGCAAAACATATGTATGGGTAATTCTTCAACATTGACCGTTACAAAGCTTTCTGTTACAAATTTCCCCCTCCCCTCCAGTCCCTATCCCTTCCCTGGATGGCAGGAAATCCACTACATGTTAATTATGTTAAAATACTTGATAAATTGAATATATGTATACATATTTCCACACATCATTGTTGTGCAAGAAAAATCATATATAGAAGAAAAAAAATCAGATAAAGGAAACACAATGCAAACAAACATCAATAGAGAGCATGAAAATGTTATGTTGTGGTCCACATTTCACATCCCTCTCTCTGGGTGTATATGGCTTTCTTCACTGAACAATTGGAACTGGTTTGAAACATTTCATTGTTGAAGAGAGCCATGTCCTTCAGAATTGATCATCATATAGTATTGTTGTTGCCGTGTATAATGATCTCCTGGTTCTGCTCATTTCGCTCAGCATCAGTTCATGCAAGTCTCTCCAGGCCTCCTGCTAGTCGTTTCTTATAGAACAATGATACTCAATGCTAATGTTATGGTACAAATGACTTCTCCAGTTCTGGTCACACTGAAGGGAAGATTATCATCAACACATCTGAATGTCTGCAAGCACTGCTAACTATATAATACAAAACAAAGATAATTAAATTAACATCTGATGAAACAGAGAAAATTGTGAATTCTCAAGAGAGCATAAAACCACTTTAAGATGTTCCTAAATGATTCAAGAGAGAAATTACAATCTTGAAAAAAAAATTAAAAGAGAACAAATGCCAGAATTTGTGATCTTAACAGAAGAAATATTTAGCAAAATAAAAACAAAGCAAAACTTGAATCCACAGGGGAAAATAATAAAGCAAAAAAAAAAATAAGAAGAACTGATAGGAAATAGGAAAAAAATCCAGAAGTGAAGGATAAAGTGGAAAAAGAAGGAAAAAGCAATAACATAAAAGCACATTGACCAGTATGCAAGAAAAACATATTCCTCTCACAGACAAGTTGCACAGAGGCAATTAAAGGATCATATGTCTCCCAGAACATGATAAATCAAAAAGAGAGCAAAAAATATTATAAGGAATAATATGAAAAAATTGCTCAGAATTTCTGAACACAGAAAACATATTCCAGCTGTATTATTTAATATACAGATCACCTCCAAAAAGAGGTGATGGTGGTAAACTCAATGCTGCAAACTCTGATACATAATTAAATTGAATAATTCCAATAATAAGCAACAAATTTTGCAACAGCCAGGAAAAAGACCTCTGAGTAAAAAGAAAACAAAATTTGATAATATGTAATTATTTTGAATCCACCAAAAACCTCAGAAGGGAATGAAATAATGCATTTTGGCAGTCTAAATAACGCCAAATGAGGGATCTTTCAAACCCGAGTCTACTGAATGTTTTATAAAAGAGTAAAATTTGAAACATCCTCCTTCTTCCCCAGTCAACTTCAGGTTTTTTTTTTTTTCCCATGATAAATGCCTACAAGTCTTGTTCATTAAGGATACATTTTCACCTTGTAAATTTATACTTAGGTGTAGCTAGGTGTTATAATGAACCTGGAAGAATTGAATTCAAATCTTAATTGACACATTTTCTCATTTATAAAATAACTTGGAAAAGTCAATGGCAAACCACTTCCATATCTTTGCCAACAAAATCCCAAATGGGGTTGCAAAAAGACAATTGAACAATAAAGGATAATGTTCAATTTTTTCTGGGTATATAATTCTTAGTGGTAAATTTGGACACTTTGCTTTTGGAATATAATATTCCAAGCCCTCCATTTCTTTATGGTGGTGATGGTTAAATCATGTGTGATGCTAACATGGCACTTGAATTCTGTCTTTGTTTATAGTATTTTTCATTGACTTGGAAAAATTGGATTTTGGTTATGATGTTCCTTGGATTTCCTTCAGGAGGTGATGTGTGAATTCATCTATTCCACTTTGCTTTCTGATCTTAAGAAATACTGTTAGTTTTAAGATTTATTGAAATGGAATTTCTAGGTTCCTTCTTTCCTTTCCTTTCCTTCCCTCCTTCTTTCCCTTTCTTCCTTCCCTTTTCTCTCTCTCTCTTTTCTTTCTTTCTTTCATTCTTTCTTTCCCATAGCATTTAGATAATTCAGTAATTATTTTTTCCCTCCTTGAGCTGTTTTTCAATCTGTTGTTTTGTTATTATAGATACCTTCTATTTTTTCAGACTTTTGACTCTGTTTTAATATTTCATATTGCCTATTGAAGTCATTGACTTTCATATGATCCATTCTAATTTTTAGGGATTATGTTCCCTTGGTAAGCTCTTTATAATTCTTTCCTACATAGCTCTCATTTCTTTTTTAAAATTTTTTTCTCTTTAAATCTCATTTTATTTATAAAAAACTATTTTTAGTTTAAACTATTTTTAAAAACCTCTTGCTTTATCTCTTTCAATAATTCTAGTTGATTTTCATCCCAAGCTGTGTTTTTCTCAGAGACTTTGCTTATAGTTTGGAGGTAATTTTCCTCTTCTGGGTTTTTTGTTTTGAGCAATTCTGCCACTGTAAAATAGCTTTTCACGGTGGGATTCTAGCCTACTTTTTGACTTTGTACTTCATGACTTGGTTAGGCTTAGCCACATTTAAAGAGAGAACATTTAGTCTGGTAGTGTTGCTGCCTTTTTGAGATTTTGACTATCATGTTATTCTAAAATTTTAAGAACAGGCTGGGATCTGCAACTTCCAGTGCTTCTAAAGGGATATGAATCGGGGCAAAGTTTGATTGCTGTCATTCTGGTCTTAACTTGATAAATTCTTTTTTTAAAAAATTAATTTAATCTTTTCCCCCAATTACATTCAAAACAATTTTTTGCATTTTTTAAAGATTTTTAGTTCTACGTTCTCTCCCTTATTTCTGCTCACAATTAAGAAATCACATGTGAAATTATGCAAAACATTTCCATAAAAGTCAAGTTGTGAAAGAAAACATAGATCTCCCACCCGAATGGAAATAAAAACTCTCAAAAAATTTAATTAAAAATAAAGAGACATAGAGAAATAGATAATGCTTTGATCTGTATTCAGATCACTTCCTTTTTTGGGTATAGATAGGAATTTTCATCATAAGTCCTTCAGAGTAGTTGTGGATGATAGTACTAATAAAAATAACAGGGTCTGTTTTACATTTACAGCTAGTCACCCCAGAGTATTGCTAATACTTTGTATATAGTATATTTCACTTTTTTCAAGAAGGACTTTCCAAGTTTGTTTTTTTTTTTTCCCCTGAGAGCATCCTGCTCATCATTTCTCAGAGAACAATAACATTCCATCAGAGAAGCTTGTTTCAAAACTTTTTTTACAACTACTATTACTAATTGTATTTATTTATTCTATCTCTCCTTTCACCTTGTCCTTCTCAAAAGTGTTTTGCTACTGACCATTTTCTTCCCCAATATGTCCGTTCTTTTATTACCCTCCTACCCCTCCCATATCCCATTACCATCCTATTTTCCTGCAAGGTAAGATAAATTTCTGTACCCCTATTGAATATGTATATTACTTCCTATTTAAGCCAATTGTGATGACAGTAAGGTTCACACATTCACTTACCCTCTCCTCTTCTCTTCCACTGTAAAAGCTTTTTTTTTTTTGCCTCTTTTTTATGGCAAATAATTTACATCATTCCACTTCTCCTTTTCCCTTTTCCCCAGTACTTTCCTCTCTCATCCCTTAATTTCATCATAAAAAAAAAGATATTATCCCTTCATGTTCAATTTACACTGTATATACTCCTAATTGCCATAACAATGAGAACATTCTAATGATAACAAGTATCATCCTCCTATGTAGGAATATAAATAAATAAATCTTATTAAATCCCTTATGATATCACTTTCCTAATTTCCTTCTTATGCTTCTCCCGAGTGGACTTGGTAAATTTTTGACCTGGGTTTGGTTCAGAGCTGAACTCAGGTGTTTTTAGCCAGCTGGAAAACTATTAGTTAAATGACAATATTTTAGACTTCCCTTTGGTCTGGGATTCTTGCTGGTTCTTCCTCCTTTTTCTAAATTAGATATCTTATCTGAGATACTATTCTGTTCCCAAAATTTGTGCCATACTAACGCTGCTTGTTTCTGAACTTCCTACTTTTCCCATAATTGCCCAGGGCTTTTTTTCTCTAAGGAAACTATTGCTGTGCACAGGTCTTCTCAGTTAGCCTTGAATCCGTGACCTGAAATGGTATAGTGGGCAGAAAAGCTTTCATTTTGCATTTTTCTCTCAGAGTGTCTCAGTGTTAGTTGAATGATGCCATGGGATAGGTCTAGGATTGTTTCTTGCCTGCAGTGCACAACCTCACCCTGGATAATGGTATGTTTGATACACATGGTATGTTTCTGGTCCAACTTAGGTCCTATAGCCTTTTCTATCTTCCTATGCTAAATTGGGTTGCACAAATGACTCATTGTAACTTTTTCCCTTCTAGATTTCTTTGTCAGAAGTCAATCTTGTATTTTTCTAGACCCAGTTGGAATTTTGTGAAGAGGGGCTTGACTGTACTGCTTCTTATTGTTCTGTGATCTTAGCTCTCTCTCTCATCAAGAAGGTATTAAACATCCATCAGGGTACAATACGAGGTCCTAGTAATACAAACAAAAAGAATGAAGTAATTCTTACTCTTAAGGAACTTACATTCTAATGACAGGAAATAACAAGTACATAGAGAGAATAAACGTAAAAAGAATAAAAACAAATACAAAGTAGTTAAATATAAGGTAGTTTGGGAGGGACATCTTCATGAGAAAGATTGTGTTTGAGCTGTGTCTTGGATAAAAGTGATTCCATTAGGCAACTTTGGAGGAGTACATTCTAGAAAAGGGGCTATCTCAGACCAAAATTAAAATAGATGGAGCAACATATGAGGAGCAAAGTTAATACTGAATAGAATATAGGATTGGGAATAACAAGAAGGATAGGACCAGGCCAGATTATAAAGTTAATTATCAACAAACATTTATTAAGTGCCTACTGTATGCTAAACACTGTGCTAAGTATTGAGAATATAAAGAACTTTAAAAGCTAAACAGAGACATTTATATTTTAACCTAGAGACAATAGGAATCCACTAGAATTTATTAAGTAGGGACAGATACATGAAAGATTGACTGGAGTGAAAAGAGACTTGAGGCAGGATGCTTTGGCAATTATGTAGTTGTGAAATGTTGGAGGCCTGAATCAAGGTGTGAGTTGTATAAGAGGAATATGAGTTAACTATGAGAGATGCTGAGGAAATAGAATCAGCAAGATTTAGCAAATGATTGAAGCTGTGTTATAAGAGATGGTGAGGAGAAGATGATGCTAAGACTGCAAATCTAGGACGTGGATAAATCTAGTGTCTTCAAAAAAGGAAAAAAAAAAAGACTAGAAGAAAAATGGATTTTAGAAGAAAGTTATTAAGTTCTGTTTGGACATTCTGTTATTCTGTGCTTATAGTATTTGGTGTTTCTAATATTACATCTAGAATCATACTTTTTTCTTGTCTGTGTTTTTATTAGAGTTACCAAGATCTGAAAGAGACATACGAGGATCACATAAGTTTAAGTCATAAGTGCACAAGTGTTTTTGCACTTAACTTCATATGTCTTTTAAAGTCTTGACTGCTATGCCATTTGGAAAATTTGTGTGTGTGTGTGTATATATATACATATATGTATATTTATATACATATACATATAATTGAGGATAAATCTTGATTTATGCAGATAATTCTTAGATCTGTTTATCCAACCCTAGCATTTCTTCTAACCTGCATTTGCTGTGTCTCCAAATATATTTAGATATTTCAAACTAGGTGACCTATGTGGCTGTTCACGCACCTTTCAGTTCATTTATTTTATTATCAATCATGTCTTTAGATATAAAATTGTTTCCCTCTTTGTCTCATTTCTACTTTTGGGGGTTTTAGTTGAATATATTATTACAACTTTTTCTATCTTTGATTAAGCTAAAGGGTAATAAATTTTATTCCTTTCTTTTAAATCAAGTTCAACTGCATTTTTTTGTTTTGTTTTGTGTTGCTTTAAGCATTCTTTTTGAGGAAGAAATATAAATAAGTCCTGCTCTACATGCCTGAGACATTGTGCAAGGGCTTCCTCCTGGGGTCCTCTGCACTTAAGTCACTATATGATAAGTTGAGTTCTATTCTGTGGAAGTTTGGCCTTTAATGAATGTGGTTAGATTCCGACCTGGCACCTTGGGGAAAAATTACTTATAGCTTAGGTTTGGCTCAATTTTATATCTTCTCAAAGGCTCTAGTAGATAAGTATTCATTATATACTTATTTAATATATAGTGTGAATCAGATATGGGATAACTATTTGTTCCCTTTACACAAAAGGAATCATTAAGATACATAAGGCCTGCAACTTTGTATTGGCAAAAAAAACTTAAATTTTTTTTCTTCTTTAAATTCTTAATAGCACTCAATAAGACATAGTTTCAGACATAGATAACTGTTCATATTTTCCTTTTTCTAATTTTTGTTGCTGTTATTGGGGGGACATTGGGAGAAGACAGAAAAGAGCTTGCTAAAGGATTACCATTTTTTTTAGAAAGAATAGTTTTAAAAATAGTTATTGAAGTACAGTTGCACCCTGTACAACTTAGTCTCCCCATAAATATTAAACAAATTTAATATATCATTTTCACAGCTGTCTTGTTTCTCTAATTCCTACTGATCTAACCTAATTTCTGTTCTTTACATTTAAAAGTGCTTCAAATGACCCTTTTTGAACAGTTAGCTATGTCTGAAAATGTTTCATTTTGCACCTCAATTTCACCTGTCAGAATGTTAATTTTATTATGAATCTTCTGGAAATTTGCTAGGTCATAACAATGTTCATAATTCTTAAATCTTTCAAAATACTTTGTCTTTCTAATGTTGTAATTATTGTAAAAATCATTTCCTTGCTGCTGCTCTTTTCACTATGCATTAATTCATGTAAGGTTTCCCAAATTTGTTTAAAATTATCCCCTTTGTCATTTCTCACAATATGATAATATTGTTATTTTTATACATTTATTCAGCTATCCCCACTTACTAGGTACTCCTTAGTTTTAACTTATTTGTCACTGCAAAAAATTGTTTATAAATATTTAATATATTTTCCAGAGGCCAGATTAGGAGATAGGTTAATTTTACTTGATATTTTCTTATTATTTTGGGTTTGGGGCAAATGGTAGCCAAAGAAAAAAGTAAATAAATGAAATTGTTCTACTGGGAAGAGATTAGTCAGGGTTTACGAAAATGATGAAGAATACTAGGAGCAAAGAGGAGGAGAGTGCTTTACAATAAAGAAAAAGCCCAAACAATACATTTTTAAAAATACATTAGAGAAGGGACAAATCCATCATCTTATCATATTCATTGAATTTCTTAGAGCTTTTAAATTTCCAGGTGAAATAAAGAGATTCTCTTAAAGTCCTTGAAGAATGGTTACCATCTCTGATTTGACTGATTTATTGCAAAAACACAACTCTAAAATCTCAGCTAGATAGTTGCTTTTTGGTTTTTATTCAAATTTTATTAAAAATATTTACCATTGCCATTTTGTTCTTTTCCTTTGTAATTCTCTTTAGTATTTTACAAACTGCTTTATTACTCTTTAGTGCATACATCTGTTTATATTACTCTACTATTAAAAACAGCTTTTTAAACACTTCTTGGCGAGACCTGAAGAGATTTGTGCATTTTATTTGTTTTAATATTTTTAAATACCCTAGATATAGATTTTTACTCTATATGCTACAAAGAAGAAAAATGTCATCTACTGGAATGATCCATTTTCAAATAATTCCTCACTTTGGAAGGAGTTAGTAATTCACACAAGATATTTCCAAATTGAAGTAAATATTAAGTTTCTTTGAGTCAAGTTGTTAGAAAACTTTTGAAACTAGCAAATCTCCAATCCATTAAAAGAAAAGATTCCCTCCTTATTTTATGATGACTGAGGAGAAAAGTCAAATACATTTTTCCCCTTCTGAAATTCAGAAGTGTGAGAAAAAGAAGTTGAACTTTTTACTTGACAAAGAAGGCCAGACCAAAAAACACTTAATATGTGACGCAAATTAGACTGTCCTGCGAAAGGAAGTTTAATAGGGATGGAGATTATTTTTTTTTTATTTGCAAAACATATGCATGGGTAATTTTCAAACATTAACCCTTGCAAAACTTTCTGTTCCAAATTTTTCTCTCCTGCCCCCCACCTCCTCTCCTAGATGGCAGGTAGTCCAATACATGTTAAATATATTAAAATAATGATAAATCTAATATATGTACACATATTTAGATAGTTATCTGGCTGTACAAGAAAAATCAGATACATAAAAAAAACACCTCAGAAGGAAAGCAAAATGAAAGCAAACATCAACAGAGAGCATGAAAATGCTATATTGTGGTCCACACTCAGATCCCACAGGCCTCTCTCTGGCTATATATGGCTTTATTCATCACTGAACAATTGGAACTGGTTTTAAATAGCTCAATGTTGAAGAAAACCATGTCCATCAGGATTGATCATCCTATAGTCTTGTTGTTGCTGTGTACAATGATCTCCTGGTTCTGCTCATTTCACTCAGCATCAGTTCATGTAAGTCTCTCCAGGCCTCTCTGAAATCGTCCTGCTGGTCATTTCTTACAGAACAATAATATTCCATAACATTCATATACCATAATTTGTTCAGCCATTCTCCAATTGATGGGCTTCCATTCAGTTTCCAG